>APFE030354974.1:0-38589 GCA_000404065.3 Pinus taeda | reverse complement strand
TGAACAAAAAAAAAAAAAAAAAGATAAGCTAGGCGAGTGGGTTGGCAGATGAAAAAAATGTGGGATGCCACTAAGGAAAAATCTTCTAAGGAAGAAAATTTATAGAAATACTTTACTTTAGAATCAAGGGGAGAGGTTGTTGTTTCTTTGTATATTTCACGGGGCAAGCATATATTTCTTGGGGGGAACTAGAGGATTCTATTCATGGCTGGGAGGAACTTGTATTTCCCATGTGTATTTCTAGTTGTTACATGGTTAGAATTTCTAATTAGTGTTTTATTTATAGGTTTTATATATGAATATTCTGTTGAATTAAGTGAATGTATGAAATGGCATTAATATGATGAGAAGAAACAAAATAATCAGAGGGCGATGAATTATGTTGATTGTTAATTCCAATGTATTTGTAATAAGAAATGATAAGTGTGATAAATTTTGTTCAATTATAATGCTTATGTCTGTACTATAGACAATGATATTTGTGAGGAATTGTACATTATTCATCATATTTAAATCAAAAACCAATATGTTTTCTCACAATATGTTAATGCTAAAAGGAGCAGCTAGATATAAATTCCTTGGTGTATTATCTATAACTATGTGTGTTATTTTTGGTTTGTAAACCTTACCTAACTCTTTTACTAGGGATAGTTAGAGCTAATACAATTATCGAAATAAGAGGGTTATGAGGAGAGCAAATGGGTGTATCCATTAAGGATAGTGTGGTTATTAGGTGAGATAGAAGGCATGGAATATTTAATTAGTTAAATTAGTGTTCATATGGAGAAGCATTTTAGCATCACCAAGGAGTGTGTAGAGGGGGGTTACAGTTTAAGTACTAGCCAGTTGATTTCCTTACATTACTATGTTTTGTACACCAACTAGTGTCTAATGAACTCGGTTACATCTTTAGAATCCAAGATAAACATTTACAATAATATTTTCATAAACTTATTTAGCACTAGCATTGGATAGGATAAATGAATGAGGAACATTATGCATGTATATAATAAAAGAAAAGAAAACAGTTTGGATTTTCCTGAATACTCGGTGCCATATCAAAGGAGATTAGAATTTGACTCAGAAAACTATTATATAAAGCACCTAAAATCAAAATTACAACTGGATTTGAAATTATGTCTATCAAGTAGAAAGAATTTATCTAAGATCACTCTTTCACATTTCCACAAAATATAATGGATATCTTATGAACTTGGAAGTCATGGGGGTTATATCAATCCTTCCTTTTTCACTCTAAAACATTTACACAACAGGATAAACGTACTTAGGGAGAGACAATAGTTAACAATAAACAAATTCTGTTGGTTGGGATTGAAAGACCGATTTGAAACTCAAAATTATATAAGAAAGACATTTTTCTGTTAGTGAGTTTTAGAAACACACAGACACTTTTACATTAATAGTAAATGGAAAAACAAAATTCATCATTTAGAGGAATTCATGGTAATATAGAAAATACAAATCAAATTCATTATCTAATAATCATATACATTACTGGAAATTCAAATTTACATATGAAATTTGGTAGAGGAAGAACTCATAATTAAAATCATGTACAAGAATACACACTAGCTATAAATGTCCCATACAACTAAATATCTCTACAAAAGAAAAAATGAAGGCATTAATCCCTTTTGATAAATATATTTGTTAAGAAGACAATTAAGTACAAAGGCTCATCGTCTTTTCGGAGCTAGCTGAATATATTGTTTTTAGAAAATAAATTAACGGCATAAAACCATTGTAAAGTTAAATCCTATTCAAATTCCCTAGTAAAGGGAAACATTTGAACAGAGGGTCTTAACCCCTTAAATAAATACCAAATAACAAATGGAAAATGTGATGCTGATGACTCAATCCGATATGAACGGGGTAACCAGAGTATGAAGAATGTCATGAAAACTAACCTGTTGAGTTGCAAGCACGAGTCAAAATTTTAGGAGATCCTTAGGCATGGAAGGCGTAAATGGAATTGAGCTTCTACACATACCTACAGGAAAGAACGCGAGAAAATAAATATGCCTAAAATGAAATGAAATCCATAACTTCATCGAACAAAGGACAATAAAGTAACAGAGGGTATTATACCTATTAGTTAAATCCATCATTATCTCTCGTGATCTGTACCAAAAACAATAGAAAATTGCCAATAAGGAATTGTTACTGGTGTAACTAAAAAATAAAAGAGTATTGTTACTTCCATAACCAAAAATTTAACATTGAATCCCACTTGAAGCGAGATAGACTAGGCACACTAAAGTTATGGATCATTTGACTAAATATAGATAATGAAAATTCAATTTGATGTATAAACAAATACCCATTACTCTGGTAAAAATTCATTATACCAGCGTGAAAGAGGATGCCACCCTAATGTAGCATGAATTTTATCATCAACCCTTTTGAAATAATCATTATAGTACATAAAAACCTAAATCAAAGTCTGACACAGTGAGTAGTTATACCTAGAAATCACAAAGGAACGAAAGCTAGTATGAAATCCTAGAGATGAGTCGAATAGTTGGCAAAGTCAAGAAACCTAGAGTAGACTAGAACTGGAACCCATAAAATGAAATGTGTAAGACATAGTGATGCATATATATACAGAAAGGAGTATGTAAGCATATACAAATCATAGGGTAAGTAAACAAAATAAGGAACTGGTCTTCTAGAAAAATAAAAAGTAGTGGAATCCTACTGAAAACATGTATAACGCTCCAGATACTCTCTTCTGAGAGAAAATATGCTCAATAAATAGGAATGAGATCACGTATATAAGAAGAATAGAAGCATAACTTAACACAAGCGCATTCTTGGCAACAAGACTGCAATTTCATAACCAAAACCAAAAGTTTGAAAATGAGGATTCGAACATTGTACCTGTGTTCCCTATTCAGCAGGGGAAGCAGACATGCCACCTTGATCTCTCGGACGAGCTCTTTGGAGCTGTGAAGGAGGCCTGCAGCGATGGAAAGGGGCTTCTTGATAGGAGCTACTGCTGCCCTATTTTGGCCGCCTCGTTGTATGCTACCCACACCCGAACTGCACTCCAAGCGACATCCCCGTTCGTCTCGTTGTAGCAGAGAATTAAACAAAACAAGAGTATTTTGTATTGTTTATATTCAACCCGGCATAGCCAAAATCAACTCAAACATTAAACGAAAACCTTGTTCGTCAGTTCTGATCTAAGACAGAGAAAGGTCTTGGTCTGAATAAACAATTGTAATGTATTTATATATAAAACCATTGATGAAATTTTATACATATGAACTATAAGTAAAACCATCTTGACCATACCGTAAAATGGTATCACACTGTTGAATTAATTCAAACTATTTCCACATTATTTATGAGTGTCGTAGCATCTCTGTTGGCGAAAGAAAGAACCCAAAGATTTTCATCAAATAAATAAACCAACCCTCAACTAAATAAGGTAGGGCGCCTGAATAACATTCACCATATCAAGCTAGAAGAAATACCAACCTAAAAAGGGAATTAACATCTGTAGTGAGAGAACAACCTTGTTCTGAACCCCCCCTTTCGAACATCTGCATATGGTAGCTAGAATATAATTGCAGAAATTAGAATGCCAAGGTTCAAACCCTGAAATTGTGAGTAAACGAGTAATTAACGAAGAAGTATTTCTATGGAAAAGAGCTTACCTGAGGCAGGGTATCCGAGAGATGGAAGATGGAGCATGCTTGTAAGAGCATAGCGTTGTCATCGGGAGTTCCTCGGGGTATGAATTTGCATAAATACACTCTCATAGATGTGTTTATTACCCCTTCATCATCATAGGGTTCCAAACGCATCTTGTTGGAGTGAAGATGTTGGCTATCAGTGATTTTTCCTATGCAAGAGCTGAGCAAGTGAATCGGGAAAAACATATGTGAAATAATGAATGAATTAATGTACTAGTAGATATATTTACAACGCCCCTTGATATACCTGACAATGGGTGGAGATGGCTCCTTCAGACAAGCCATTCCATTCCGTCTTCACCTTCCAGGTTACCTGTTGTAGCAAAGCCAAGCCACAAGCAGTTGTGTGACCAAATGACCTAGACCTTAGCCAACCTACACATTAATCCACTGGATCAAACCCTACGTTAGGTGCACCGTAGATCTCATCTGATCCGACGATGCAAGCTAGGCTAGGTGTGGTCTAGAGCTTTCGATAGTCTCTTCACATTTATTACAGGACTCCCTTGGTGTCAGAGAGGAGCCTCAGGATGCTCTCTGTAGTAATGGAGACTCATGCCACCATATGCATGCCAGCAAGGATCAGTAAATGTGGTAGGGATGACTATGTAAATGGGTCCCCCAGCCTTTTTCCGTCAACTAACCATAGTAACGTGGTAAAGTGCATAAATGAGATGGTAACAATAATTTTTTTTGTATGTTTATTATAGTTAAGTGTAAAAGCATGTTAGATAAGGCGGTGTATAATTATTTTATTTCTAATATGGAATTGATGTTAACATGAAAAATAGACAGAGAGAAAGATTGAGACAATTCTTACGGGATTATTAGTTGCTTTTGAATTTAATGTGTGGGTGATATTTGTAATTATTTCAATATTTAATAGGGATTTGATATCTAATATTTTAGAAAACATTAATAATAAAAATAATTAAATGTAGATATACAAGAAAAAAAATTGGAAGGGGGCTATATAACAATTTTAATGTGAACAACATGAATTATAAACAAAATATTTCAATGTTAAATACATATATGTTATACCATATCAATATTTATATATATACCAAGCACTGTGAGGGATCAAATCCCTTTTCCAATCTAAAAGAGGTTTACATCTCAAGATATTTGATCCCTCTCGGAGCTTGGTAGATCCAAATTAAGATGGATCTAAATTAACATTTAATGGAAAGAACCACTATCAATTATATATATATATATATTTATATATTATATATATTATATATATTATATATAAATATTAGTTTTAAAATTTAAATTATTCATACATCATTATTAATAGTTTATGTTAGTTCTCAGTTTTTCAAGCAAATCATCAACAACTAGAATTTTTTGCTTCGAGCGCGCCTCGGCTCCTACCCTGCAAACCCTCGAGATCCGCATCTCGCGTGTTCTACAGTGTACGAGCGTGCCCACCCTCTTGTTGGCACTATGGCACTGATTCAGAGCTATGGCACATGTGTTGTCCTTGATGGCAGCTCTCTTTGGTAACAGATCTCAGTTTAGGCTTTCAGAATGAAGGAAAAGACATATACGCAGGTTCATCTAGACTAAGGCGCGTACACACGCGGGTTAGATGTTACAAAGGCACGTATGCGTATACATGCACTTTCACGCAAGGAAAAGCGCGTATATGTTGGAGAACTTACTTTTGGTCCGTGGTAGTTAGTCCTTGGTATTTGAACCTATGATTTTGGACCATGGTGTCTCATCAGAAGTGTTGATCCCAAGTATTGGGTCCATGGTATTGATTTATTATGGTTTTGGACCGTGGTATTGTGGAAGGCCTAAGACTATAAAAGAGGAAGGAGATCATTTGGCAAAGGATTATCTGAATTAATTGAATATCTAATATGTGCTAGATCTGAAATATTGGTGATTGGGGTTATGGTGTAGATCTAGATCTGAATGAAGGAGGAACCTTAACGCAAAGAGAAGGATAAGTTCTATCTATGGGTCATAATTTAAGGCTTGAATGATAGTATCTTTGTATGATTTTGATCTATTATATGTGGCGCATACTTGATCTATAAATATGATAATCTGGGTTAATTAGTGTCTGAATATTTGAAAGAGTGAATTGTCCTTTATAGATCTGTACGCAAGTTCAGTGAAGCGAAGGTGAATATACACACTGGTTTAGTGAATGCAAACAGCGTATACACAGGTTGTTCCAAACACAGAAGCGTATGCACGCAGGCTTCAGGTTATTAAAGTAGCGTATATCTTTTGAGTTGTGATCTAGCTACTTCTGTTTATTGTTGCAGTGTTTTGGATTCAGAATTTGGTGTGTAGTTACTGTTACTGTGATTTACAGCTGTCAGAGAAGTGTCTACTAGATTCAGTGCTAATTGGTGAAAAGGAGATTGTTTATGATTGATTGATGTTCATGGATCCAGTCTAAAAATTTATGAAATGTGGTCTCTGGAAGAAAGAGAAGGTTGTAGCCTTCTATAGATCAGCACCTATGTACTAATATCTTGGCTAGTGCAAGAGCTAAGGGGGTTGTAGCTCCCTTCCAGGATCAGCTGGAGAACGAGAGAGGGTTGTAGCTCTCTACAGGTTGCAGTCTGCGTACTGGTAAAGGGCTGCACTAGTACATTATAAAAGGAAGTTTCTAATTAAAAGAAGATAGAGACGAATGCAACAGGTGGTTTTAACCCACATTGGGTTTCCACCTTACATCTTGTGTTCTTGTGTATGATTGTCTTCAGCTCTGTTTTAATATTTCTAGTTATTATTTATTTGATTCTAATACACAGATTAATGATCAACATCTGTAAGATAAATTAAATTATTAGTCTGCATTACATACGCGGGTTTCCTTCTCTGTAGTCGTGTATATCCGCAATTTTATCTAACTGAAGTAGCGTATATGATCTGGGTTTGAAAAAGAAATAATTGACTTGATAATACTGATTCACCCCCCCCCCTCTCAGTATTATTTCCAACACCTCTACCACCCTGATCTCTGCGGGTGTGTCCTCCTGGGGCTCCTCTACATCTTGCGGTCGACCTAGTTCATGGAGGATCGAGCAGCTGCCTGCTAGCTGACGGGCCTGTCCCTAGGGCTAGCGATCATGGAGGTGTTGGGCACTCCCCAGGCGTCTTTTCCACCTCCTCCACCACCGATCTCATCATCTAAGGCTTTTAACAGGTTTTTGGAAGGACTCCCAAAGAAGAAGAATTTTGAAGCTACGAAATTAGTTAAAAAATTGGACGATATTCCAAAGATCTCCCGCCCTCCTGAAACCCCGATTCAGGTGGCATCGTCTTTGTCTGAACGAGCTCTCATCAGCCAGTTCACTGGACTATGGCCATCCCCCAAAACCACTGAAAGCCGGGTCAATAGAAACTGGGCACCGGTTATCAAAGAAAGTGTTACCTCATACTTTTTGGGGAGAGGATTCTTCCTCTTTGAATTCTCTTCAAAGGATGATAAAGATTTGATCTTTCAAAACGGCCCCTACTTCATGGACCCTCAGGGTTTATACCTGAATAAATGGACTCCGAACTTCAATCCAGTAGTAGATGTTCCCAAAGCAATCCCGGTGTGGGTTAGGCTTCCAAATCTCTGAGTTCATTGCTGGAATTGGGATTCTTTGATGCACATTAGAAATGCCCTAGGGAAATTCATAGATCAAGCGAATAACAAGGATCAATATGATTGTACCAAGATCTGCATAGAAGTAGATTTTGAGGTGGGGCTGCCAGAGGCCATCAAAATCAATGTCGAAAGCTGCATGCATGTGTAGAAGCTGGACTATGAACAACTGCCATTCAAATGCTGGAAATGCCATGTTTATGGCCACTTCTCCAGAAGCTGCCCGACAAACCATGAAGTTGTGCAAGGGAAGGAGGACGACTGGAACCAAGTCAAACAATCCAAAACTTCTTTCAAGTCATAGAAATCGGGAGGCACCAATGGCAAAGGTCCTCACCAAGCCTCTGCTTAGTAGATCCCGACCAAGCCTGCTCCAGAAAACAAGTTCAACCCTCGTAGCTCTCAGCCAGAGGACACCCAAGAAGTCGTGGTCTAAAAAGCAGTGTCTCCAGAAAAAGGTAATTTTCCTATCTCTTCCAAGGATGCAAGTGTTGGAGAAAGCTCAAAAGGAACCCCTGTTGAAGTTGAGGAAGAGGGCCAAGATTCAGAAGACTCGAAGGAGGAAGGAGAAATAGGTGATACCCAAACCTCTGTAAGGAGATCCACAAGAGGGCGTAAAACAGATCAAGAGAAAAGAGCGCAAGAAATGTACAAGGACAAGTTACAGGGAGCCCATCATCATAATTCTAAATGATGAAGATTGTCTCCTGGAACTGCAGAGGAATAGGGAGTAAAGTGAAAGAAGAAGCAGCGAGAAGCCCTATTAAAAGAGAATCCCTAGATATTCTTCTAATCTAGGAGACCAAAATGGAGGACAATGAGTTTCTCCAAACCAGTAAAAAAGTCTGGAAGGGAAGTAGAGGTCAAGTAGTTTCAGCACGGGGAACCTCTTGGGGGTTGGGCTCTCTCTGGAGTCCTCTCAAGTATAGGTTGGTCTATAAGATCCAAAATACCCACTGGCTATTCTTGAAGCTACAACCTGTGGATTCGAGGGAGACATTCTTCCTCTTTAATGTCTATGTACCAGTAAATATAGGGGAGAAAAGGGAGTGTTGGGACTCCGTCAGACATCTGTTGGGGACAGAGAACTTGGAAAACATCATTATTACGGGTGATCTAGATCTCACTTTGCATATGGAGGAAAAGTGAGGAGGCACAATCGCAAGGGACCCAGCAAGGGAGTGGGTGGAGGATCTCATGTAGGACTTGGATCTGCTTGATATTCCCTCAGAAAATGGTAAGTACACCTGGTCCAATAAAAGAATAGACCCCGATCACATTGCTACTAGACTTGATAGATGTTTGGTGCAGAGATCTTTTCTTTTGTTGGGCTTAGAAACCAGATTGCATATCCTCCCTTGCAGTGTTTCTGATCATAACCCTATTATGCTTGAGATGTTGGCTCACAAGGATCTTGGCCCCATACCTTTCAGGTTCAATCCTCTGTGGGTCAAGGATCTTGAGTTCCTGAATATGGTTTAGGACAGTTGGAAATTGCCAGTGAAGGGCTCTCCTTTCTTCATCTGGGAAGAAAAACTTAGAAGACTGAAAAATGTTCTTAAAGCATGGGAAAAAACTCTCCCCTCCCCTACTAATGAGAGAAAGCAGGCCCAGGACAAACTTGCTCAGCATCATGCTCAAAGTGAAGACGTAGAAACCACTAAAGAAGTGTTAGCTAAGGAAGCCGAGCTTTACCTAACCTTCCATAAAGCCTGCCTTTCGAAGGAAGAGAACTGGAGACAAAAGTCTAGGAGTTTATGGCTTAAAGCGGGAGACAGAAATTGTGCCTTCTTTCATAAACAAGCTCAAACTAGAAATAGCTTCAATTATATTGCAGAAATAAAAGAAGGAAACTCAACTCACAAAGACTTTGGGAGCATAAAGAGAGCAGCATTCAATCACTTTAAAAATTTGTATAGAGAAGAGGGGGAGACTGACCCAAACTCTAAATTTTTGGAAGCGGTTCCTCCTATGATCTCCCCCCTAATTAATCAACACCTAGAAGCTAAGATCTCTATAAAATAAATAAAAGATCCTCTCACTGACATGGAGCCTGACAAAGCCCTAGGCCTGGATGGCTTCACTTCAAGATTCCTTCAAGTCTGTTGGCAGATTGTGGAGAAACATCTCTACAAAATGGTCTTGAAATCTCAAAATTGTTAGAAAATAGGGGGCAGCACTAACTCTGCCTTTCTTGCACTCATACCCAAAGAAAAGGGCGCTAAGGATTTTAATCGGTTCTACCCCATCTCTCTTTGCAACATACGTTATAAAATAATCACAAAGGTGATTTCAAATAGGCTTAAAGGCATCCTCCCAGCCATCATTCCAGACAACCAAGGTGGGTTCGTTCAGGGGAGACAGCTTGCTAACAATTTCATTCTAGTGCAAGAGGGGATTCATTCGAGCCAACTCCGCAAAGAGAAAGGTATGGTAATTAAAGTAGACTTGGCAAATGCCTTTGATCGTGTCAGACTAAGTTTTCTTTGGGAAGTCTTGCATAAATTTGGCTTTGGAATGAGCTTTATCAATTGGATCCATGCTTGTGTTGTCAACCCCTGGATCACTCCCTTGGTGAACGGGAGAGCAGCTAGCTTTTCAAAGCTTCCAGAGGGCTTAGGTAGGGTTTCCCCTTATCTCCGCTTCTCTTTGTCCTCCATATTTCTATCCAAGAGCTGGAATAGCTATCAATATTTATTGAATAGCAGGGAGACACTACCAAATTGGGAACTCTTATTGTTTGATTTGGTACAAGAGGAAATAAGGTAGAATACCAGAGATGGGACCTCATCCAAGGGTGAGAATGAAGTAAAATTTTCATTGGTTGAAAAGGAAAATAAGGGAAAATGGAATAAAAATCAAATGAAACTAGAATCCATCCAAGGGGGAGAGAAGAAAGATTTCTCAAAAATTAAATGCTTCCATTGTCATGAATACATGCATTATGCCATGCAGTGTCCAAAAAAAGGGGGAAGCAAGAAGGCCTCAGGAGGATAATTAGGTGAAGCGTTGGATTCTTAGTTCGAGATTGAATTTATCCTTATCACATGCATGAACAACATATTGATGGGGAGCGTGTGGTACTTGGACTCGGGTGCATCATTCCACATGATAGGGTGTAGATGTTTTTTCAGATACCTGGAGGAGAAGGATCTCCAGATACACATCGAGTTAGGGGATGATGGGAGGTACACACTACCTGAATCAGTACAGTCACCTTTCAAAGGGAGTGAGGCTACCCTCTTGGGCTCAAGGATGTCATTTATTCCTAGCCTAAAGAAAAATATCATCTTTGTTACAGTTTTGGAAGACCATGTTTATGATATGATCTTCAGCAAAGGAAAATAATTCTAAGATACATAGCCATGGGACAGGTGAAGCAGATCATGGTTTGTGTGAAGAACCTATATAAGATAGACGTGGAAGATTGTGCTTCATTAAGCTCTAATGGAGAGAAATTACAATGTCGTGATGTTAGTGAACTTTGGCACATAAGACTTGGCCATTCACATCATGGATCCTTGAAGATGTAGCAAATAACCACTGGCCTCCCTAAAGGATCACTTGAGCAACAAGATGTATGAAAAGGAACTAACTTGGGGAAGTACATAAAATCCACATTCCATGATTGGGACAACAAAGCACATGTAGTCCTAGAAAGGATCCACTCTGATGTATGTGGATCTTTCTCGATAGCCTCCACTACCAGACACAAATACTTTTTAATTTTTGTTGATGACTTCCCACATAAGTGTTGGATCTTCTTCATGCAGAAGAAAGATGAGACATTCTCCAAGTTCGTAGAATTGAAGGCACTACTTGAGAAAGAAACTGACAAGAAGGTGAAGGCTCTCAAGAGTGATAATGAAGGTGAGTACGTGTCTAATGAATTTTAAAAATTTTGTGTGAAAGAAGGTATTTAACAAAAGTTTAAAACACCCCACAACCCGTAGCAAAATGCAGTGGCTAGGAGAAATAACTGTAGCATTGTGGGAGAAGCGAGGGTGATGTTCCATGACCCAATCCTACCTTTGCATTTGTAGGTTGATGAATGTAACACATAAATATATTTGAAGAACCAGAGTCCTCATCAAATTCTTGGCATGATTACACCGGAGGATGATTTCTCGGGGAGAAAGTCGACATGTCGCACTTCAAGATTTTTGGAGCCTCCGTTTACTACCGTGTCTCCCAATAATCAAGGAAGAAGCTTGAGCCGGCTGCAAAATTGCAAGTAGTTCTGGGTTACAAAAAAACTTCCCACAACTACCATGTGTGCTTTCCATCCCTCAAAATGACAGTTCTACAAAGGGATGTAAATTTTGATGAGGAGAAAGTGATGTGGTGCTCTCTTGAGTAGGAGCTTCAGATCCCACCATAAGAAGAGCTTTTAGTTCCAAAGGAGGAGCCTCGAAAAGTTTCAAAGAAGAAACTAATTGCAGAGCAAATAGTGGGGACATCCACTCAAGCAAAACCATCCAAAGAAGCTAGAAGAATAACCAAGGAAGTTAATAGACTTGTGTAGGATGTGAGGGATAATGTGGGAGATCATTCAAATTTGTGTAGGAAAAGGAGGTCACCTAAGAGGTACACTGGTTACATGGCTCTAATGACTGAGCTTGTAGAGACTAAGCCATCCTTTTTATGGAATAAGTAGAGCAAAGTATATGGGTTGATGCAATGGTGAATGAATATGAATCCATTGTAAACAATAATGTTTGGGAAGTGGTCCCAAGGCCGACATACAAATAAGTAGTGGGATCGAGGTGTATCTTCAACATGAAGCAGGAAATACACGGAAGCATAGAGAAGTATAAGGCCATATTTGTGGCCAAGAGGTACTCTCAAGTTGAGGGAATTCACTATGACGAGACCTTTCATCCTATATCAAGGTACTCATCGATTATATCAGTCCTTGCCTTGGTTGTGTAGATGGGGTGGAAGATCCACCAGATAGATCTAAAAACGACACTCCTTAATTGGGTTATTGAGGAGGAGGTGTACGTCAAACAACCAGAAGGTTTTGAGGCATTTGTTCAGGATTCTAATGTGTGCAAACTTAAGCATGCACTATATGGTCTCAACCGACAACTATGTGCTTAGTAAACTAGGATCGATAACTATCTCATCGGTTTGGGCTTCACCAAAAATGAATTGGATGCAAACCCCTATCACATTTTGGTAGAAAGTAAATTGATTATTTTTTTCTTATATGTTTATGATTTGATTTTAACTAGTGATGACCAGCTGATCAGATCTTGCAAGAAGGACCTTCCAAGGGAATTTGAAATGAAGGACATGGGTCTCATGCACTACTTCCTTGGGTTCGAAGTATGGTAAGTTGATGGGGAATTGTTTGTATTTCAAGGAAAGTATGAAAATGAGATACTGTAAAGAATCTACATGGAGAGTTGTAAACCCATGGAGACACCTATATCAACCAACTAGATGAAGGAGGATGCCAGTTTGGGTGAAGAAGTGAATGATATAATTTATCGGTAGCTAGTGGGTTCACTCATGTATCTTATGAATCCACGACCAAATATGTGATATGCAGTCAATGAGCTGAGCCAAGCTATGGCTAGGCCAACCAAATTATTTTCGAAGGAAGCTAAGGATATTTTACGATACCTCAGAGGCACTCCCCATTTTGGACTATTATATAGATGGACAGAGGGAGTCAATTCGTGTGGCTTCACAGATGCGGATTGGGCATTGTAACACCCCCTCCTCACAGGTCCACCCAAGAAACCAACCATCCAAGTACACTTGTGATGAGAGAGGTTACTATAAAGGATTCAATATCCTTAGTGACCTTAAGGAAATGGAATCGATGGAACAAATCAAACGAACCCATCAACATCAACAACAACACCCCCATGAGACATTTCATCCACTCAGACATTCTGCCCCTGGGTCCCACTGATGTTTTGAGCATTTTAACTGAAATCCTATCTCATGTTATAGGAAAGAAAAAAACCAACAGCCCAAAGTCGGTCTCATAGACCTATGTGCTAGCGATTGTGGACTTTTCTTAGTAGACTTGTGCCAACAACCCTGAGATTTGAGCCACTTTTCTAGCACTGAATCCTAGCCTCTACCCAGAACTTGCTACAACCTTTAGAATCCATCAAAGACATGATTACAAAATAAAAAAATAAAAAATCAACCTCAGGGCTATGTCTAAGCATCCCCAACTGGGACTGGCATTTTGTTAAACAGTTGGCATCAATACAACCTACAGGTCTAGGATACAAGACAAAGCATAAATGACTGAAAAAACTTAGGGAACATAACAAGAAGGATCACCTCCTTCTCCATTGAAATATTATATCATCAATTAGGTCTTGCATCCATCCATTTAACAATTACAAATAAATACAAGAAATAACCAATGACATGAACCAATCATTTAACCATGCTTATAACCAATATAAAACCATATAAATATCATAGATATGAAAACCATGAAATCCACATATAAAATAGTGCAAAATTAAGAGAAATTAGATTTTATTACTCATAGGAAGACCTATGATCTAAGACGATGTATATTTTACACACTTCTATGCTATGATATATCACTATTACTGTCTATCTTGGATAACATGTTATGGAATGTTTTTAATTTACTGTCTTGATTATTGCAAATGTCTATTTAACATTCGAGAAGCAGCTGCATCTGCTAATGTATTTAAATATCTTGGATTTCTAATGGCATAAACCCTATTAAGTTGTAATACAACTAGTTCAGAATCTAACCTAACAATCAAACTCTTGTTATGCCTTGATACCTAAGGAACAGATAAAAAAACTTAGCGCAAGGAGTCAAAAATGTATCTTCTTTGGATACTCATACCTCCAAAGAATACCATCTCTATGATAAAGTGAATAAGAAGTTTATAATATCTAGAGATGTGATCTTTCTTGAGTCTTCCAAGATTGACAATGTCGTTGAGTGGCAGCATAATCGTTTGGATAGATTTGAACATGCAAAGTATTTCAAGAGTTTTTTTTAGTGAGATTCTATGTCTCCTTCTCTTATCTCTATACTTTCTATGAAGAGCCTTGAATAAATCAGGTTGAAGGAAATTCCTTCCCCTGCTTTGTTAGGAAAGAGCTAAGAGACTGCTAGCAGCAGGTAGCCAAATTTGACAAATAGTGAGGGTACATGTAAGATACAAACCAAGGATTAATGCAAAGGAGTGTACTGACTATATACATATCATCAAAAATATTTCATCCCACTTAGGATTCCTTGCATCATGCTTGGTTAGTCATAAGATCATGTTGGTCACAACCTTCATAGCTTAAATAAACAAATGGTAATACTCTTCATCTTCTAAGCTATGTAATAAACAAGTGAAAGGGAGCAAGACATGAAGAGGAAACACATGGAATGACTTTCAGTTCTTTCAACCATGCATGTCATTGAAGACAGAATGATTCGACAATGATAAGAAACATTTTAAGCTACACTAAGAGGTGTATTTCAAAAGATGTGCTTTGTTTTCCATACCTAGCCTCCAAAGGGTTATGCATCAGATGGATTCTTCATGTGGTATGATATTCTCTCAAACCTTCGGTTTCTCGGTCTTCTTATTTTTCTCCTTAGGTCCTTGAGAGTCATCTATCATGTCATCATTCTTCATGGCCCTTGAGAGACATAATTGTGTAGTTTCAGTGGGCAATGACTGTTGTGGGATGAGGCCCTGGGGGGACACATTTACATAGTTTTAGAATGCAAGCCACTGCTATGGGATGAGGCCCTAGGAGGACACATCTACGCGGTTTTAGGATGCAAGGTAGACTAGGTAGTCAAGGGACAAAACTACACAATTTCTTGAGATAGTGGGTTCCGGCTGAGGGAAGGAGATTGGAGGAAATCACTTTGCAGTTTTGAATGCTAATGGAGGTTGGAATTTCTGCACATTTCACAGTTCCAACAGGCAAGGGAAAGTCTTGAGGGTTACCTATGTGAAGTGCAGAGTTCGGGAAATTTGGATGAGGCTAGGTTGCTAAGGAAACTTCGAAATTTGGCTAAGTGTGGGATTAATGAAACTGATGTGAACAGTGATAAAACTTTACTATAATCACACACTTGAAAACTTAGAGATACAACATAGACCATCCAAAACATATAACGCATACTTCTCTTAATGCAACAACCTTTGTTGTAGCATACAACAAGTGTGACTCTGATGATAGACTTTGGGAGGATAAAGGCAACACATGTCTAAGAGTGTGTGAAATGAGTGTGAAACATGTCTATGTGGTGAGGACAACCCATTCTCATAAATATTTCCCCTTGAATAAAATCAAACCTCCCTTTGCATGACAAGCGATAACTCCCATGCCCAAAGATGACACATTCTATGTAAATATAAAAGCATGAATGACTCTTAAGATCGAAAAGGGGAGCTTGAGATCATAAACTTACCAATAAGTGACTAAGGAACAATCAATCACAATATCCATAGTAGGTTCCGATATTTAAGTGCAGGCCAAAATTTTGGAGGGTGTTGCAGTTGCTGCAATAGAGCCTTCACCTTCTTGCTAGCTTCTTTTTTAACCAGTGCCTTGAATTATATGAACTTGGATAATGTGTCATCTTTCTTCCACATGAAGAAGATCCAACACTTCCATGAGAATTCATCAATAAAAATAACAAAATATTTGTATATGGCAGTGGAGGTTGTCGAGAAAGGTCCATAAACATGATAGTGCATCCTTTCTAGGACTGCATGTGCTTTGTTGTCCCGATCATGGAATGTGGATTTTATGTACTTCCGCAACGTACATCCTTTGCATACTGTTGGGTTGTGTTATATTCTTTCCACGACTAGCCTATGTAGTTAACCAGGGGGTTAGAGGGACACATCATTGACAAATATCAAAGGAGTAGCTATGACTTGTCTACTACACAATCACATTTAATCCATCTACCTCCACACCTGCAACCAAAATTACTGCCCTTGTGAATTTTGTGACTAATTCTTCCACAATCCAATATTTTATCCTCAACGTATTCTTCTCACAAAAGTTGTCATAGATACTTTTAAGTAGGGATATTGTCTATTAACCAATATTCTGTAATTTTCCTCCACCATCCTGGTAGAAATTATGGTGTAGAGTTGCAACTACTTGTGAAGTTTTAATCAAAATCACAAGACACAAACCTACTCTATTGCTCTCTCGAATTCAATTCACACAAGCTCACATCATCCAAGTTGTCTGTTGATGTGGAAATTTGAATTTTTTCAATTTAATCAAGGAAAAATCAAATTGAGAATTTCTTGCTACATTTTTCAACACATAGTTCATTGGAATGTATTACTTTCACTATGAACTTGGCATAGTTCACATGTTAAGTTCATAAGGTTTTGGTCTGATGTGGTTCTATGTGTTGTGTATATAAATAATAGGTGTCCAACTCTTGCTATTAGAAACAAGACTCCCTAGGAAATGTGGTATGGCCACATTCCTTAGGTGAGGCATCTCAGGGTTTTTGGTTCCTCATATTATGCCTTCATACCTAAGGAACAGATAAAAAAACTCAGTGCAAGGAATCACAAATGTATCTTCTTTGGGCACTCATACCTCTAAAGCATACCATCTGTATGATGAAGTGAATAAGAAATTTATAATATCTAGAGATGTGATCTTTCTTGAGTCTTCCAAGATTGACAATGTTGTTGAGTGGTAGCTTAATTGTTTGGATATATTCGAACATGCAAAGTATTTTCAAGAGTTTGATAGTGAGATTCCACATCTCCTTCTCTTAGCTCTATAATTTCTATGAAGAGCCTTGAAGAAATTAGATTGAAGGAAATTCCTTCACCTTCTTTGTCAGGAAAGAGCTAAGAGACTATTGGCAGCAGGTAGCCAAATCTAACAAGCGGTGACGGTACATGCAAGATACAAAGAAAGGATTAATGCAAAGAAGTAATGCAGAGGAGTGTACTGACTACATACATATCATCAAACATCTTTCATCCCACTTAGGATGCCTTGCATCGTGCCTAGTTAGTCATATGATCATGTTGGTCACAACCTCAGTAGCTTAAATAAACAAGTGGTAATACTCTTCATCTTCTAATCTATGTAATAAACAAGTGAAAGGGAGCAAGACACGTAGATCAAACACATGGAATGACTTTCAGTTCTTGCAACCATGAATGTCATTGAAGACGGAATGATATGACAATGATAAGCAAACTTCTAAGCTACATTAAGAGGTGTATTTCAAAAGATGTGCTTTGTTTTCCATACCTAGCCTCCAAAGGGTTATGCATCAGATGGAGTCTTCATGCGGTCATAATATTCTATCATACCTTGGATTTCTTGGTCTACTTATTTTTCTCCTCGGCTCCTTGAGAGTCATCTATCATGTCATCTTTCTTCATGGCTCGTGAGAGACATAATTGTGTAGTTTCAACGGGCAGTGACTATTACGGTATGAGGCCTTGGGAGGACACTTTACATAGTTTTAGGATGTAAGGTACTACTTGGGACGAGGCCTTGGGAGGACACATCTATGCAATTTCAGGATTCAGGGCAGAGTGGGTAGTCAAGGGACAAAACTGCATAGTTTTTGGAGACAGTAGGTTCCGGCTGAGGGAAGGACACTGGAGGAAACCACTGCACATTTTTGAATGGTAAGACAGGTTGGGATTTATGCGCATTGCACAGTTCGAACAAGCAACGAAAAAGCTTGAGGGTTACATATGTGAAGTGTGTAGTTCAGGAAAGTTGGATGAGGCTAGGTTGCTAAGAAAACTCTGAAATTTAGCTAAGTGTGGGATCAGTGGAACTTATGTGAATAGTGATAAAACTTCACTATGATTACACACTTGAAAACTTATCAATACAACATAGACCATCCAGAACATATAACACGTACTTCACTTAATGCAACAACCTTTGTGGCAGCTTACAACAAGTGCGGCTTCGATTATAGACTTTGGGAGGATAAAGGCGACACTTGTCCAGACTGTCTTTTAGATCATGCCAACAACTATCCTTATCTCTGCAGTGATTCGGCACATAGATGTTGTAGATGATAATGGCTTGCTGATCTGCTTTATTTTCCAGCATTGTTTTGATCTAGTGTTGATTTATTGTTTCCGAAATACAGTTCCATATACCTTGATTCCAAATTGTCGCTATTCCTCCTGAGGCTCCTCTTGCCTCACTAATGCTTCCACTATACTATCTTTGTTGCTCAATGACTTTCTTCATTTACTTGTGGTTTTGTTTTGTTTCTTGGAACATAATAATTCCTGGCTTCTCAGAAATGATAATATCCCTTACGGTTGCTACCTTAGAGGGGTGCCCAAGTCCCCTGATGTTCCAAGATAATATTTTCATCATTGGATATATGGTATGGAGGGAGGTGCTCGCCCCCCTTGGTCCTTGTTGATTGCTTTTTTGTCATGCTGCCCCAGGATATAAGTTTCTGTGGGTGTATGCGTTCCCATTGCTATGTCCTTCTGCGCGTTCTCATCCTTGTGCTGCTTAGCAGATTTCCTGCCTGGGCTAGGTTTCTTGGAGGGTTCACTAGAACCCCCGTGATCTTTAGATGAGCTTCTAGTGATTTTGTTGAGGGGAGGATTAAGAAGAGGATGAGAGGAAATAGTAAGAGGAAATGAGGATTCGATAGTGTCTTGGTGTTGGATTTTAGGGAGAGGGGACTCCTGGGGATCAAGAGGAGAGTGGGGGAATGAGGGGTCTTCTTCCTTCAAAGATTCAAAGGGGTTTGATGTAGAGGGTAATAGCTAAGTCAAGATGGGAGGGGAGGAGAAGGATGCAGCTTGGATTTCTGGGGGAGGCTTTGGTTTTGGGCCACACTGTTGGGGGTTTGCTTTCTTTTTTTTGACTTGTTCCTGTGTGTCTTCACTGGCTTCAGCATTTTCATTCATTTCATTTTCTTTTACTTTTCTACACCTATTAGCAAAATGACCATATTCATGGCATACCTTACATTTGAACGGGATTTGTTCATAGTCCAGCTGCTGAATATGGGTCCATTGGTCCACTTTGATCTTGATTGCTTCCAGAAGGCCCTTTCCTAAGTCGACTTCAACACAGATCCTTGCACATGCGTGCATGTTGTCCTTTGGTTCCCATATGTCGATGTATTTTTCAACAACGTTCGCAATGGCTCTGATCGATTTATCTCCCCAGCAATGAAGAGGGAGATGGGGCAAGCGAACCCAAACCAGGATTGCATTAGGTATATTCATTTCTAGGTCGAAGTTAGGGGATGATCTATTCAAATAGAGACCTCTCGAATCCATGAAGTAGGGACCATTTTTGAAGATGAGATTCCGGTCTTCTTTGGTTTCAAAGAGGAATGTGTAGTAACCCCTTCCACAAAATCTTATTGCGATTTTTCCTTGGATGTTCGTGTTCCAGTTGCGCTCCACCCATTTCTGTATAGCTCTGGGAGAGGGCCACAAGCCAGTAAATTGTCCAGCCAGACCTCTCTCTACTAGAGAGATCGTTGCCTTCCTTAGGAGACTAGGGGGAAGGGAGATTTCTGGGATGTCAGCCAGTTTCTTGATGAACTTTGAAGCTGTGGGTTTTTTCAGATGGTAGCATTTTCAGAAATGAGAGAGGCAAAGATCTCAGCCTGGTCTTCATTGTCTTGCATCTGGGAGTGGTCGATCCCAGCCATGGAAAGGCCAGAAGGGAGCCAGTCGCAACACTAGCTGGAGGAGGAGGGTAGAGCCCGACTGCGGGTGTGCCGAGGAGGAAGACTGGAGGTCCAACAGCAGGGGAAGCCAGGCAGGAGGCCTGCGGAGGGTCGCAGGAGGCGAGGCTGCAGGGGCGTAGGAGCTCCGGTTCAAAATCTCGCGCGCGATCAAAAGGTCAACATTGGAGCTTGTACATTTTTGCACCTTCTGGTGGTGTGAAATTTCTCCATGTCTCTATTATCAGGTTATGAATATCAGGGTGATTCAGCCAAAAGGCTTCAAAGCGAAAGGGCCTATGAACATTGTCTCCCAGTGTTTGCCAGTGAAGCCTAATAAGCCAATGGTCCGAGCCAGAGAGTGGCAATATAGAGGCCAAGAGATCCCCGCCAAGATGTATTGCATTATCAGAGATCAGGAATCTGTCTAACGGAGATGCAATTTGGTGGGCATCTGCACGCTTGTTGTTCCAAGTATAAACTCCATTATTGAATTCCATATCTATAAGCCTGTTGTTATGAATGTAGTTTTTGAAGTGCGTGCTTTCACAGTCCAGCTTGATCTGTCCTCCTCTTTTTTCCGCCAATCTTGTAATCATGTTGAAGTCGCCCCCTGTGATCCAAAGTGGGTGGGATCTTTCTGAGTTGATCTGAGTTAGGGTGTTCAGTGTGTCTACTTTGTTTATTGCCTCCTGGGGGAAGTAGACATTAGTTAAGTGTCCATGAACATTTGTCCCTGTTAAATGAAACTTGGCCTCAATAAAGTGCTTACTCACATGTATGTTGGTAAGTTTTATAGCTTTATCATCCCAAATGATGGCTAGCCCTCCTAAGGCTCCCATGGCTTCCACCGCCACTTCTTTGCTTCCTGGCCATGCTTTGGCAAGGATCTGATCCAACGTTGTGGAATTACACTTGGTCTCTTACAACAAGAGAATTTGAGGCTTTTCCTATTGTAGCATGTTCTTTATTAATCGTCCCTTCCTCGCGCTGTTGAGCCCTCTGATGTTCCATGAGATGAGCTTCATGATTCATGATTGGGAAGGGGATTATAGTATTTGGTGAGCTTAGAGTATCTTCGAGATTCCACCAACATCTCCCCTATGCGGAAAAAGGAAAAATTATATTTTCTTTTGAGTTGTTAAAGCTCAAAAATGTTTTTTTTTTAACATTCACCTATATTCTATACTTATAAATTTTTAGCTTACAAAAAAAATATTTAAATCTTTAAAAAATACCGTAATTCAATTTCAGCACACATGACAGGAGCGCGTTTGTGATGGTTCTCCTCATGCTTTGCATCTTTCACCGCACAGAACATCATGATTCCTAACGCTTTGGATCACTCACCGCACAGAACGTTAGTTGTGCAGTAGTAGCTAGGTGTGCTTCACCCAATGGTCTCCATATCTATCATTCGCTGTTTAACGTTGAATTTCTTGAGTATGTGATATGGCTATCATCCACAGTCTCACGTGCATCATTGTTTCAGTCATTGTTAAGGTAGTTCTGAACAGATTGCCACTGTAAATTTGTCTTTTTCCTCCTGTCATCGAGCCCTTAGTTTATGATAATTAATGCTGAAGCTTTGTATCCCCTCAAATCTTTATCTTTCTTTTCCCCACCAACCATTCGGAGGAAAAGTGACAACTATTTGATTCTCGTCCGTGACTACTTCAGATCCTTATCTCGAGCGTGCAATCAAATATCAGTCTTTTAAAAAGAATCCCCATGGTCAAATTTATTAAATAGAAAGTTTGAAAAGTAGGGCGACAACAGAATTCTAAACATGTTAAAATTCATGAATTATCAACGGTGTCCTTATATAAAATTTTAAAAATTAGCTATCTCAAACATGCAATAATTATAATTATTCGAAAATCTGAAGTGCAGACATAAGATTGTGACCCCACAATAATATCAGCATGCTCAATCAATCAAGGTTGGAACCCCACAACGATGTCATACCAATATACAATTCCTTTCCCTCCCATGATGGCCATTTTTATTAAAGTGGTGTTTAATTATTTTTTCTTTTATTCTCCATTCAATGTGCTTTGAGATTATAAATTCAAATTACATTTAAGATTGTGTTTTAAAAATTTAAATTTTTTTAAATTAAATAGAGTAAATATAAATTAAATAATAGTAAATATTTTAATAATAAAAAATTGAAATATTTTTATTTCATAAAAACAAAATAATTATATATTATTTTTTTATTTTTTTAGTAAAAATTACATAATTTAATTGTTAAATTAATAATGAAAACAATGCTGTTTAGTAAAAATGTAAATTGATAATATTTCAATATAGATTTTCCTCACTTTTATTTAAGAAAAACAAATTTAATCACTAATAATGAATAAAAAAACAAATTTAAACTCTGACCAATATCTTTACATTTTAGACCACTAACCTATTTTCCTAAATTAAATTAATAGTGTTTACCTATTTTCCTAAATTAAATTAATAGTGAAAACAGAGCGATTATATAAAAAAATTAAGTTAGCAATCTGTCCATATAGATTCTCCTCACCTTTATTGAAAAAAAACTAAGCTACCTAAAGTTACCCACTGATAATGAATAAGAGGACCAACTTCAACTCTTACAAAATATCTTTAATTTTACCTATTTGCCTAACTCTCGTAGAAATAACTCATAACGAAAGCAAAATGATTTATAATCATAATCCACCACCATACCAATTTGATATGTTACTGAACAACTCCGTTGCAATTAAATTACTATGTTACCTATTAGCGTTGATCCTCTGTCTATTCCTTCACATTGTGGTTACGTATCAGTCTTTTTCTTCCCATTGTTTCTATATCAGTAGTGCTATTCTCTGCGCAAGCATTGTCAAAAATAGTGGTGGCGCGGACAGACTAATCGCTTTCCAGTCTGAATCATAAACTACAAATACAATATCCACGCTTTGACGTGGTCGTTACTATCCAAAGATTTACTGTGACAATCTTTTTGAGCAGGTAGAATCTAATTTAATTATTGCTATATATGTTCAACGTTTTTACCAAAGAGAAGCGGCCAGGCAGTGCAGTGGCTGTCTACTGAGCTCCAAGCAGAGGAGATCGTCAGTTCTGGAATTACGAGCGAAACAATATATCAACATGGATACATCTCCTTGCTGCTCGAAAAAAAGGCTCAACCGCGCGACCTGGAGCAGAAAGGAGGATATGCTTCTCTCCGAACACATTCGGATTCATGGCGATAGTGGTAGATGGACAAATCTCCCCAAAAAATTAGGTGAATTTCAGAAAACCTTATTTTAGTAGAACAAACATATTTTTTTATTTATATATATTTTGGAGATTCAGTAGAATTCATGGGATTTAGTAGAATGTATAACTTGAATGACTACGGTGGGCAAATTCAAAGCAGTACCAAAACATCTCAGACACTAATTTTGATATCTCAGCGAAACATAACATTTTAACTATTTGAATTTATTAAATTTCAAACATCATAAAAGAATTTACAATCTGAGGCTCATTTATTTCACAACGTATGTGATCAATTTTAGATGATAACTGAAAACACTTTCAAGAATCATGAATCTCACCACTCCGATCTCGATAAGGAGTTTCTACAACATCCTAATCTTGGACATCGTTATTTTTACCTACAATTAGACCTGATAAACCCTACTCGGAGATGACTGGCTAGAACTTAGAAAAGAAGAAAGAAAGAGAAACTATGGGATTAATTGGTTATTTTACTTCATGACTCTTAAATCTTTTTTTGGGGAGGGAAAGAGGGTGTTTCGAGTTTGTATGCTAAGCAATTGAATGCTTTGCAACATTTTGAAATTCAATTGAAATCTAGAAAATGTATTTAATTCAACGGAATAAAATACATTGTCTTTCATTAGAAACAGCGAACTTATTTATTTCATGAACAGCTCTATGTAAAACTGTAAACTAGTCGGATCTTCATAGCTTATACTTCTATCTCAGGTCTGTGTCAAATGACTAATTAATGTAAGATTTCGATGGGCAGGTCTTCAACGGACCGGAAAGAGTTGCAGATTACGCTGGCTGAACTATCTTCGTCCCGACATTAGACGCGGAAACATTTCACCTGATGAGGACAAGCTTATAATTCGCCTGCATCGCCTTCTTGGTAATCGGTACGCGGAAGATCACTGAACATTTATTCACTTATAAGAATCCACTGATTCCCCATGTTGCAGGTTCAAGTTGATATAGTAAGAAGTGTGATGTAAATGATATATGCATGCCCACAGGTGGTCATTGATAGCAGGACGACTACCAGGACGAACAGGCAATGAAATCAAGAACTATTGGAACACTCATCTCAGCAAGAAGCTATTGTCTATGGATGACTCTCAAACCAATTTGACTGAGCAATATCTCAAAAAAAGATCAAAATCTCCTTCTACCCTACAAAATCCTGTGTTCAAAACAAGCTCCGTCAAAATAACAACGGCGGTGACACACTCTGAAACGGCAAGAGCAGACGGCTCCAATGGTTATGGTTGCAGTAATCGTAGTTCACAGGAAGCATGTAGTGTTGCGATTTCTAATTCCACGTCATGGTGCGACCTACCTGTGAGTGATTCAAATGTTAATCTTGTAAAAGCACAAGGTAGAAACTCTACGAGTACCATGTCGAGTTTAGTGGATGAGGAATCCCCACATTCCAATAATTTAGCAGGAGATACAGGTACTCTTGCTGAGAGTTCACCGGATTTGGACGCGCTATCTTCTCCCCACTGGAATCTTCCTCTCTTCTTTGCTTCAGACTATTCAACAGATTTTGGTGTAGAAGAGTTGGACAGGAGAGCGGCCATGGAGATGAATGAGTTTGACGATATCATGTGTTCTGACGAAAGTTATATGCAACACTTTAACAGTCTCACAGTCGCTGATCATGAAGGAATGGAAGGATTCTATGACAACACACAACAGGTGAATTGGATTCATGGACTGGATTATTTGCATGATCTGGATTCATGAAGTCGGTTATTTACAGAAATCAAGTGCGCAGTCGCCAAGCTTGTTACCGTTGGAATCCCGTAAAGAAATTGTAAGAACGGTATACTGTAAAAGTTAGTCCGGAAAACCGTGGACAGATCACACAGGAGATGTGATGGACCATAGTTCTTTAATAAATGTAATTATTAGAACTTCCAACTTCAACTATGTTGGTTCAGTTTGCATGCGTGGTATCTTGTAGTATGTACATTGTTCTACACTTTATAGATGCCTACAAATTTGATTGAGGTTGCATACATTGTATCTTGTAGTATATACATTGTTCTACACTGTAGAGATGGCTACCAATGCGATTTCCAGCACCCTCAAAGTCAAATTTGAATGAATAAACTTTTGACCCATCATTAGCGTTAACATTATTCGTAACGGCTAAAAACTGTACGGTTGGTAAAATATAAATGTGGATGGCCGTTGATGAACCCAAAATAATTTAAGAGATATGGGATGTTGAGTGTGGAGTATTATTCATCAGCGTAGGTTTATTTTAATTCAAGTAGTTTAGATTTATTTTAATTCAAAGTATTTGGAAAGATGAAATTTTTTTATTTTAAAAGAAGTTTGTAGAGATTGAATCTTCTCTGGTATTGGTAAATTTGAAATTAACATTGATCTAAATTGATTTATTACTGGTTATAACTAATTAAAATTAAAATTACTAATTTTATATTTTGTATTATATTTTATTTTAATTTTATATAATTTGATAAATTATAATATTTTTCTTAATAGTAGGTTGTTGTAGAGCTTCTCTAACCCTAGATGATTTAAAATACACTAATTGAAAGTTCGAAAATTAAAACAATGATGATCTCACCTTGAAATAATAATATACTTACCCGAAATTTGACATTGTGAATTATTGGTTTATATATATAAACGTTTTACATTTAGGAGATTCTGTGAGATGTTATAATTAGCGTTGAGTAAGACTGGAATATTTTATATAATATCTTTTTAGTTACGAAAGTGCTTTTATTTTTTATTTTTATAAATTTAAATAAAAAATTATAAAATTAAATTTTTATATAAATTAATTATTTTATGATGTATGTTTTGTTATTTTGAGTTTATCTTTTATGGAATTGAACTATATCATTGTGAGGAAGATTGTAATTTTTGATTCTTTAAAATATGATTTTGAGGAAGATTGTGATTTTTGATTCTTTAAAATATGATTTTGATTATTTACGTCACAGTTCGCATATTCCATTTGTCCTTGTTCCTGGTCAAACACGAACACGGCCACTACTCAACTTTCCTGCTCAGCTCAAAGATTACATGTCATGTTCCTTACCTTTCAATTTGACAATATGTCAGTAATACACAGGCCGTCACAACTTTAAGTCTTTGTGCGCCTTAAAGTCATATGGACCCGAGCAGCTTCAGCTTGTAGAGTATCGTCTTCAGATCGATTATGACAATGAATTCAGTTGCCATCTACGCGATTCTTTATTTACCAAGTAGAGCAAACGATAAAGAAGAAGAGTAGGGTAGGGAAAAGTAATGTCGAACCTTTCCAATTTGCATGTACAGAAAAGGTTGTTCACACAAACCGCTACGCAAGAAGATGAATATCACAATAAAAAGCAATACTAGCGCTGACCGAAAAAATGCAAAACCATCCTATCATATATGGTGGAAACCATGGCAAAGCTTTAATAATAGATAAAGGCACAATATCCTAGGAGTTCAAAATTAGTGCCACTGTGAGAACAAGGGGAACTGTTTAAAAAAAAAACCATCTATTTGTAGAGGAAGTAAACAGCCAACATAAAAGAAGACAGAAACAGTCACAAACAAATGGTTTGTCTTTCTAAGATTCTTGAATGCGACCACACACGCTGACGCAAAAAGAAGATGATGGCATTTCCAACCTTTTCTGGTTAGAATTGACGCTGCCTCGAAAATTTAATTCATGATGTACGTGCTAGAGATACCCAACAAAACGAAACGTTCTCATCTTACGTCGTAATTGAGAAGTTTCCATTCCCAATGCACTCTATTTCTTTTGGGGCACCAAAACCTTTTATCCTGACAAAAAATGGAAGAGGCTAAAACTGAAAAGTGGAGCAACAATTTTTTTCATTCAGTTAAAAAGATTATGTAAGAAAGATTAACCATAAATTATTGTAGTGAAATAAATCATTGTAGTGAAATTCGACTAAACTAAATTAAATCTGAACTGACTATGACAAACAGTAAGATTAATATCTCAACACATCTCGTTAAAATGAAATCATCTATATCCTACATTTTTTGAAAGAGCCTGACATCCTTATATCAACTGTGCCTTAGGCCATAATATGCACACCTTGGAAACTCAATATTTTAGACTTATTATTAATCATAATTAGATTATTTTATAGACTTATATCATAATTAGATCGTAGATTTTAAAATATTTTCAAAATATATATGAATTAAATGGAGTATAGTTTACTCATTCAAATTTTCAAAATATGCAATCTTTTATCATGTATATGGTTTTGTTTTTTTCTATATGACTTTTAAATTTGAAAAGAAAAATTAAGATATTGAAAACTTTATTTGTATATTTATCATGTGTTTTTTTTAAGAAGTTCTAAATTCAAAACCAAAGAGATAGAGTATGTATGCCTTCATAGATTTTACCAGTCAAATTGTTACGAAGAGGTGAATCCCTTGTCCCACAAACAAGTCTCAGATAAGAATTTAGTGTTTGGCTATTAAAAAATTCATTTTTACCTCTAGCTTAGTGCAGGTAACACTTAAAAAAACTTATTGTAACTAGCTGACAATTTGGTTGGCAAAATGTTAGGTTTTCTGGTTTGATTTTAAATAAATCTAGCAGAAATTTTGGGATATCCTAATTACAATGGACAAACTATAAAATTTTCTGTCCACTAAAAGTGGAAAATCCATTTCTAATTTTAAAATGAAGATTGAAACACTATAAACTTCATATTTTGCAATGCCTAATCAATCAAATTTTAATAAAAAAATATTTTAGAGATAAAAATGTCACCTGAGCAGACGTTTCCGTGCCATAATATGTATATATATATATATATAACCTTAATACCTTCTGAAGTATCTATGGTGAAACACAGCCCCAATACAATACCAGAAACGAGACGTTGCTTCAACGGTGTAATGCCCTGGGGACCGGGCGCTCCGCGCACGAAGGGCGACCCTCCTACACGTCATCCGTTCACATGAAACGACGACCGTGACCGAACGACATTGGGTGAGACAGTTCGGGCAAAACACAACAGTGGACAGTGGGACAACGACGTAGGCGGCGGCCAACACACACAAGAGCAAACGAACAAGTGCGCCAAAGAACCGAGTTCGTTCAACAAATGGACAAACAGCGACAGAGTGGGGACGAGGTAGCGAAACGATCCAAGTGAATGAACGCACAGGATAATGGAGCACGACACCATACGGGTTTATACTTGGCGTTGGTCGGCTTTGTAAAACAAAGGCCGACTCGCCGATATAACGCCACGGTGGGTAAATCAAAACATAACGCACGTCGGCTTGGTAAGGCGGTGGGCGTTCAAACATTAAACGGGGGTCGGCTTAACCACCGACACCCCTCTCCAATGCGACATAAGATCTTATATATACCACGAACTTGAGGACGATTGGAGGCATCATTTGATCATCTCATTCGATCGCTCTACAAGCTTCTCAACACGCAAGTTCGATGTAGTGAACAAGTGTTCGAAGAAGTGGACGGAGGACGGACGAAAACAGTTGAACGATAATTCTGGACAGTGTATTAAATCGGGCTTATAAGGCAGTACAAACAGTGCGCCTTCGTGACAGGGGTCGATTTGAGAATACAGGTTCGGGCAAACAGTATTTGGGTTTACGGTTTACACCGGTCTTGGCGTCGGTGTATGAGCTGTGAGCTCTGTTGTAATTGCGCAGGCCGTGGAGGTTAGTACACGGACCTTGCCAACCATCTATCATCGTGTAGTCAGGGATCGACACACGCATTGTAAAGGATTATTAACCGGGTTAATGAAAAGTATTGCGGGCAGACTTTTGGTGATCTGCACCGCCCATATATCTGCGTTCTTATGTGTTTTAATGTGCGCTGTTATATATTGGTAAACGGGTTCATATATTCGGTTGATGAATGGTTTTTATTAACAGTTAATGCATTTGGTAATTTATAATTGAACAGAATTATAATTAATGTATTCGGATTATAAGATTACAAGTGTTGTCTAAAGAATTGGATAAGTATAAGGCTCGTGCAGCGATAGCGAAATGAGCTTGATTAAGGCGTAGTCTGTAGGTAAAGTGAAAACTTGCCCGGCAGTGCCGCACGACTCCCGACGAAAAAAATATATAGAGGGCGGGGGCGTGACAGTTGGTATCAGAGCCATAGGTTGGCTGTTAAACGGGTTGTTCGTAAGACTGAAGCAGGATACCGTGGGATCGGTATGAAGGGCGAAGCTGGCGAACAGGTTGTTCAGAACGGGATGGAACTCAATGGTTTTCAAGAACTCGTTAACGAAAGAGCACGGTTGAAAGCCGAACTCAAGCAAGTTGAGAAAAAGTATATGGAGAAACTTGACAATGATAAAATGGTGACCAGCAGGGACCTCAATACAGTCAAGGCTCTTCAATACGAAATATTGGAACGCATGGAAAACTGGAGTTCTGAATGGGTGGCTATACGAACTGAAAACGTGAGGACCCGGGAGGACTGCGCAGAACTGAGAAAAGATCTAGGAGGACTCAAAGATCGATGGGAAAGCTCAACAGATGTTGAACTTGGTGGAATCGATGAAGAGGTCTGCCCTAATGGATCGGGTATCCAAGAGCTTCTTAAAGAGAAAGCTCGGTTAAAGGAGGAAAGTTCCAAGGCAGAATCATGGATCAGACAAATCGAGAAGGAGATAGAAAGAAGGTTCCGAGACAAAGAAACGGTCGTAATCGAGCAGGAAGAAATCGACCACATCGACAAAAATAGCAGCTCATTACCGAGAGCATCCCATGGACATTCGGAAGTTTGGAGCCATGGGCATGGTAGATGAGCCACTTGGTAACACCATTGAACATAACGCTATGGAGGGGAAGATCAGGAAAGAACGAGAAGCGGCCAGACCGAGTTCCCCGGTCAACTCAAGTGAGACAAAACACATTAAGAGGAAAGTCGACGGAAAGCATGAGCTCATCGACTCCTCGGAAGATGACTTTCTGAAGCAAGTCGCCGAGATAAGACGTAAGACAAAGCAGAGAAAAGGAGACGGTTCCTTGAAGTTAAGCTTTGTAGACGTAACGGTGTGAGGCAAGAGGTTGGCAGCCTTGGTCGATACGGGAGCCATTCACAGTTTCGTGAGCAGGAAGACTGCCAGATCCTTTGCGAAGAAGACAAAGTTGGACAGAGAGAGCAGCACCTTCAAGGCTGTTAACTCTCCTATCAAAGCTATCGACGGACTGTTGAAGGACTCTCAAGTAAGAGTTGGATCATGGTTCGGGAAATTAGACTTGAGAATAGTCGACATGGACGATCATTCCATGGTGCTGGGACTTGACTTCATGAGAATGGCGCAAGTAGTACCAATGATAGATCGTGATATCCTTCTAATCACTGCCGAAGGGAAGAACTTGGAGGTGCCTATGAGCAGGAAGAGCTGTTTGGGATATCGGCCAAGAATGACATCGGTGATCCTATACCCCGAGGATCCGAATGTGAAACATACGAATGAAGAACAAAGGAAGTTGGGAAATATGGTTTAGTCCACACAGGAACGAAAATTCATAGAATTTATTTCCCAGGTGGGAAAGAAGGATGAGGGGAATGAGGGGAGGACCTCCCGTTCCTGGAAGCATCTACTAAGGGCACCCTCTATTAGCAGTCTTTGTGAAGAAAAGGCGCACGAAGCAGAACCGATGATCCCTTCGAAGGTTAAGAAAAACAAAGATTACCAAGGGAGGGACCCGAGTGGAATAGTGGAGTTTTGCCGATATGCCATGGGCATATATGATTTTCAATTAACAAAAGCCAAGTTGAGGGACCTCGGATGCGATGAGGAAGAAATTGATGCCGTGCACGAATACTTGAGGACACAGCATCAATCCGATACTTGGGTGGATGAAAGTCAGAGAGGGAACTTCCTGGCCTTCCTATCTTCTTAAACAAACGAAGGGTCGGGCTCATTGTTGACTGCTCAAGGCAGTGGGCCCGTAATGATACTTGGGCAGGACCGGTGGTCTCAACGGGCACCTGAAATGGGGGTTCCCATGAACATGACAGGGAGATCATGAAACGAGTGTCTACACTCGGCCAGGTATCCATACATGGTGGACTTGGAGGTTCGAAGTGACGGGGAGCCAAGGATTGTTGCACTACGCCGACCTTGATGTAGTATGGGATGCATACTTCCGAAACATGCACAGGATTATGATTCGGAAGGGCGACTTGGCATAGAGGAACGAAGAGGACACAATGGTGTGGAGGTTGTCGGGACGACAACGGAATAGGGTGGGGGAGGATGTAACACCCTGGGGACCGGGCGCTCCGCGCACGAAGGGAGACCCTCCTACACGTCATCCGTTCACATGAAACGACGACCGTGACCGAACGACATCGGGTGAGACAGTTTGGGCAAAACACAACAGTGGACAGTTGGACGACGACGTAGGCGGCGGCCAACACACACAACAGCAAACGAACAAGTGCGCCAAAGAACCGAGTTCGTTCAACAAATGGACAAACAGCGACAGCGTGGGGACGAGGTAGCGAAACGATCCAAGTGAATGAACGCGCAGGATAATGGAGCAAAACACCATACGGGTTTATACTCGGTGTTGGTCGGCTTTGTAAAACAAAGGCCAACCCGCCGATATAACGCCACGGTGGGTAAATCAAAACATAACGCATGTCGGCTTGGTAAGGCGGTGGGCGTTCAAACATTAAACGGGGGTCGGCTTAACCACCGACACCCCTCTCCAATGCGACATAAGATCGTATATATACCACGAACTTGAGGACGATTGGAGGCATCATTCGATCATCTCATTCGATCGCTCTACAAGCTTCTCAACACGCAAGTTCGATGTAGTGAACAAGTGTTCGAAGAAGTGGACGGAGGACGGATGAAAACAGTCAAACGATAATTCTGGACAGTGTATTAAATCGGGCTTATAAGGCAGTACAAACAGTGCGCCTTCGTGACAGGGGTCGATTTGAGAATACAGGTTCGGGCAAACAGTATTTGGGTTTACGGTTTACGCCGGTCTTGGCGTCGGTGTATGAGCTGTGAGCTCTGTTGTAATTGCGCAGGCCGTGGAGGTTAGTACACGGACCTTGCCAACCATCTATCATCGTGTAGTCGGGGATCGACACACTCATTGTAAAGGATTATTAACCGGGTTAATGAAAAGTATTGCGGGCAGACTCTTGGTGATCTGCACCGCCCATATATCTGCGTTCTTATGTGTTTTAATGTGCGCTGTTATATATTGGTAAACGAGTTCATATATTCGGTTGATGAATGGTTTTTATTAACAGTTAATGCATTTGGTAATTTATAATTGAACAGAATTATAATTAAAGTATTCGGATTATAAGATTACAAGTGTTGTCTAAAGAATTGGATAAGTATAAGGCTCGTGCAGCGATAGCGAAACGAGGTTGATTAAGGCGTAGTCTGTAGGTAAAGTGAAAACTTGCCCGGCAGTGCCGCACGACTCCCGACGAAAAAAATATATAGAGGGCGGGGGCGTGACAAACGGCCAAGGACCAAGATGTCACGACATTTCAAACACAGGTAACTTGCTCGAGTTATCGATTCCAATGCTTGTTTCTTGTCAAAAATACAGGAATGGTTGAGATGAATTTGTTTGAGTAAACTTTTCTGTGATTGCACACAGTTCATGAAGCATAAGTCTCCCCTTCCTTACATAGAATTACAGGACATGAAAAGAAACGATACAATTTTGGTGTGCTGTTTGCAGCACGAGTGTCTACGCATATGCACTCATGGACATGGTTTGGGATCCTGTAGCAATGATCGATATTTTTGAATTTTTTTTAGCAAAAAAATATCTTTGCTATTACTAAATATAAAATATACAAGCGTTTTTAACTTTCAAAAATAGTGTGTCTTTGTACTATTCAGCTATCATTAAACAGAATCTAATGACACGCTATTCAGCTATCATTAAACGGAATCTAATGACACCTCTCAAAGCATTAAAAAAACAGTGCTCGACCTACAATGCCCATAGAAATAAAAAACTGAAAACTTCTTGTTAGTGGCATAGGCATCAAATATCATCTGCGTTTCTATCTTATACGTCTTCATTTTTATTTTTTCTATTTAAAATGTGTTATGATGAAACACTTACACTATGCAATATCACAACTTATTTTTGTTATTATAATACATCTCTACACCATTTCTAACCCCCCATATATATATATATATAAAAGAGTATATAAGATTTAGACTTCAGGAATGGCAGTACAGGCTAAATTAGCTTAGTCTTGGAATTTTAGTCTATGGGTGTTTTCAATCTCTTAGATGGCCGACACCTGTGAATAATAAATATAGACTTATTGCCGTTGATGACTTACCAAATAGTAGGGCATATTATTGCCTTTAGATTAGGATATAACTACAAACTGATAAATGAAGACATAGTGCCTTTAGATTAGAATATATCAATCAAATAAAGCGAGACAATTTTGACTTTACAGCTCGCAGATCACGGAGTCGAAGGTTTCGAATATATCAATGAAATAAAGCGAGACAATTTTGACTTTACACCTCTCAGATCACGGAGTCGAAGGTTTGAACTTTGTACAACGAGATCTACTTTATTTTTATTCGTGAAAATAAGCAACATAGAGATTGATCTCAACGAATGGGGGCAAACACACAGATCAATCATGGGAAGATGGAAATACGGACTTCATGAAAAACAGATGGTCATTCATTCATGAAATAATCGTGAGGTTTAGCCTTATTTATTAAGGCGAAGAGGTTACGTTGGAATGTATTTTGATGAATAGAAGAGGAAGGGATATATATAATATATGTTCTCCTGACATATTTTACATGTGTTAAGATAGAATTTTAAAAGTTAGGTTTAGAGTATGGTTTAAAACTGTGTTTGTTGTGAGTAAGAGTTTTTTTTGCTAATACAAAGAAATAGGTTAACTATTTAAGATTTCAAGATATAGGAGTGAAAGTATGTAGTTTTGGTAATTTCAGGTAGTGTAGTTTTTTAATAACAATGACTAGTTAGTCTAGAATCTCCTTGAGCTATGATAGATTTTCTCACTAAATTTTTCCAAATTAAAAATATATTTTATGTAATACCAACTAGAATGTGACAAAATCTCTCTAAATAAGATTTATATAGCATATTAATCATGTTTAAAGAATATTTAATAAATTGTTTCTAATATTAAGATGCATTTAAGTATGAAATAAAATCTACATATTAGTCATGAAATTTTGTGAAATCCACAAATAACACACATATCTCGACATTTCTTGTAACATCTAAACGACAATTTCACATGTAATTTTTTTTTAATGTATTACTCCTACAAACCTAAAGACTATAACAAATTGTCCATAGATAATATGCACACATACAAAATGTAATTAATGACAATTACAAAGGTGATAACTGATCATATATAACTGCACTTTAGGCTTTAATATTCAGGTGTGTGAATTAGAAAAGGGGTACTCTGACATTAATGCATATCTCTATTCACATCCTAGCTTGGTTGGTTGGTTATCGCATGTGCTAACACGCGGCTAACAGCTTGACCAAGGCGTGGCACCAGTGTCCTATCCCGCCAAGTGGTTTGATTCAGCATTGTCGATCTTTTGCCATCAATCTAATGTTGAGAAAAGTCTAGAGTTTGATCCACTAATTGATTCCGTGCCTTCGAACCTTGGGTGGCTCATTATCGCTGGTGCTTGGACCTTTTGCGCTACTTTACGGTGGCTAAGGTTCTTTTATGTATTCATTCCAACATAGGGTGTGCCTTGACGTGAAAGGGAGTTGAAAGAGTCACCTCTGAGCACAGGTATGAAAGAAATCTTAAGTTTTGAATGTTTAATGGCTCGGACGTGAGGGTTTTAGCATTATCGCGAAGTTGTCAATTATAAAATTGTTCTGAAGTTTGAAACTGTTTCACAAGTATGAACTTGGAGGAGGCAGAGCAGACGATAGCCAACTCTCCGACATACTGAGAAAAGGTACATTTCTTTCCACAACCATACTGCCTGTTACAATCTCTGTTTATTATGATTTTACTATTGGTTTATGATTTATCACCTCGGCCTCCAGATTGCCAATAAACCCTCCTTCATTCTTGCAAATTTTCTCTTTAGCATGGGGACGCCACTATACCAGGTAAGAAACCCTAATGCATCAACTGATTACTTACTGTTATGCCAAAAGGGTTTTCGCCTGAACTAACTATTATTAAATTCATGGCCTTCTTTTGCAGGTAAGCCATCTTATGGGAAATTTGAAGTTTGGGTCTGTGGCCTTTGAGTTCGTAAGGGATTACAATATGCCGGTCATTTCACAGGTTGGTGCCACGATCTTGATAGACTATTTCGACCTGTCTTTGCAGAGTTGCATGGAGGGTTTTACTCCTTAGGGTTTTTAGGTTAAGTCATGCATGCCTGATGTTGATCTTAAGTTAATCCCTCGACAAGTTCGATTGTCAAATACTCTATTGTTACTTTTTTTTATCAATTTTAAATGTATCGAGGTATGATTGGTTCTGAGGTTTTCTTCTTAATGGTGCACAAGATTAAACAGTGCCTCTAGGTAGCCTTTACTACATTGTTAAGTTATTCTGAACTGATAATTTCTACGGAAAGTTGTTAAGTTATATGCAATCCCTAGCATTTGATACTTGTTAAAATACTCTGAATTGGAAATTCATATGGATTGTTATTATATGCAATGGTTATTGTGATACATGCATTTCGTTTTATTATTACCGAATTTCTAGTCCTACGACCTTATTCCTATATGCAAAGTATATAGTATATTCATTTGATTGTGAATAGATATATTAATTCTGAATGCGAGGTTCCGGCTAAGCTGCTTTGAAGTTTACTGTGTAAGCGTGCATTTCATCCATTAAATAGAGTTTTTATGGCGAAAGTTTATCCCGAGGGTTTTTACAGTTAAGGCATATATATTGATTTGTTCTTATTTGACTTAGCATAAAGGAAAATCCTGACATGTATTTAGATTTTCAAACTGCTATTTCGATAACGTCTATGCTTATTCTAGAATTTGTTAACAAAGATGCTTTCATATCTCTTGTTTGCCTTTTAGGTTATATTTAGTAATGCTACACAGAACTTATCTCCTATTTCAAACTCGTAATGACTTCCCTTATGTTCATCATATAACTCGAGATTTTGACACAGAGGTGAATCCTATGTTTTTAATTTAATTTCCTAACCCGTAAGTTAGCTATAAAATCTGAGATCTATCATCTCTAATAAAATTCTATTGTTTGATTCATATATCTAACCGGTAAGTTAATTATAACCTCTGTAATCTTACATTCTTGACAAAATTGCATACTACACATTTATGACCCGATATGTCTAGAATAACATATACAGACTAGCACTAGATCTTCGAGGTTCTTTATATTACTTATCAGTTATCCTGCAAACAATAATGATAAAATTAATACTTTTCATAAAGTCGCTCCTCCCAGCCACGAGTCTGGCAATCACATCCAGACTCCCCACGAGCACTTTCTCCTTTTCACACTGGATTATATCCAATTATAGTCAGTACTAAGGGCCTCAGGACTACTATCCAGCCTCCATCTCAGTACTCTCTGTTGACTGTCTTGGGAAATCTTCCAACTAGCTTGTTTCACCCAGCTCTAGGAGAGATTTTTCCCTTTTCTTTCCCCTCTCTATATTTCCCTTTTTTTAGGTAGAGGGTTAACTGTTTCTTGGTAACCATTTCTTTTAACTAAATCAAAACAATTTTATTCTGTTAAAGTAATGTTACCAATAATTTAGGTAATCACCAAATAACCATAATAGATGTTTCCTATTCTTTCAACCTCAATTATTCAATGTCAAATATCAAAATGAATTAGCACTTAATTTAAACATGCAGTAAAGATTTACTTAATAATTCTCAGTAATTTTAAATGTCATTTTTGGGGTGTTACATCTCCCCCCATATGAGGAACACTGTCCTTGGTGTTCTCTCTTCCTTCATAAAATAATGCAGGATAAGATTTTCGCATAAATTCCTCCTCTTCCGAGGTGGCCTCTTCTGGGCCAAAGTGCTTCCATTGCACTTTAACCTGGGTAATGGATCGCTTCCACAAGTTAGTTTCTATCTGATTAAGAATACGAAGAGGTCCTGCCAGGAACTCTCCTTCCAGTTTGACTTGTACCACATAATAAATAGTTACATTATGTTTTCTAAAAAGAAACAAATGATGTATCTGGTCTTATCTACTTAACTGTTTTGCTTAATGTTCTCCTAGTCAATAATGTTCTGAGGGTTATACACATACTTTTTTAGTAATGATACGTGAAATACATTGTGGAACCGAATGTGGCTTGGTAGCGCAAGCTCATAGGCCACGGATCCAAATCGTTCCAAAACTTGAAAGGGGCCATAGTATCGGGGTGCTAATTTAGCATAACCCTTCCATTATAATGAAATTTTCTGGGGCTTCACTCAAATAAACGTGATCTCCTGGTTGAAATTCCCTGTAGGTCCTCTTTTTGTCTGCATACATTTTCTGCTTGTCTTGGGCTGCCCTTAAATTTTGTCGATTCTTCCTCATGGTCTCCTCCATTTCTGCTAGCATCTCAAGATCCAGTGCGAACTTATTAACTGGGTTATTCTAGTCTATGGGCACTTTGCACTTTCTCCCATGCAACACCTCAGAGGGGTTCATGCCTAGTGACTCGTGGTGTCCATTATTATATGCAAACTCTACTAAATGGAGCTAATCTTCCCAACACCTGGTTTACCCATTCGGTCTGTCCATCCGTTTGGGGATGCTAAGCGATACTAAATTGGACCTGAGTACCTAAACCCAAAAAGAGAGTTTCCCAGAAGGTGGAAGTGAATTTCACGTCCCTATCCGAAATTACTACTTTGGGTATCCCATGTAAGCAAAAAATTTCCTTCATAAATATGTCCGCAATTTCTACGATTTTGTATGTGGACTTTCCCAGTATGAAGTGAGTTGTTTTACTCAAATTCTCAACTACCACCATCATTGAATCATATTTCTTTCTTGTTCAAGGTAAGCCGGTAATGAAATCTAAGGATATGGTCTCCCATTTCCATTCCGGAATGGGAAATGGTTGCAACAGTCTAGCGGGATGTTGGTACTCTACCTTTACTAGCCAAAAGTACGCTTTCTTGATGGATGAAAGAATTTTTTGATAGTTAAGATGGCCAACACAAGGCTTCCTGTGAAACTCATCCAACACAAAGAGTTTAACTGAGCTTTGGTT
>APFE030354973.1:0-21438 GCA_000404065.3 Pinus taeda | reverse complement strand
ATGTGGGATAATTAACTACTGTAGAATTAAATGTCTCAGAATGATAACATATGGGTTTACCGTGCTGCATCAACACTGCTCCCATGGCATAGTCATTGGCATCCATTTCAATCTCAAATGGTCTTTGAAGATCGGGCAATGCTAGTATTGGTGCTATACTAATCTTTTCTTTTAAGGCATCGAAGGCTTTCTATTGTTTGCATCCCCACTAAAACACCTTGTTCAATCCTGTTAAAGCATGTAAGGGAGCTGCAATCAAGGAAAAGTTAGAAATAAACTTTCTCCAATACTGTGCTGCTCCTAGGAAGCTTCTAACTTCTATAGCAGATTTTGGGTTTAGGCCAGTTTATAATGACTGCCACCTTAGAGGGATCTATCTTCAATTCACCACCCCCTACAATATGACCCAAATAATTCAAAGATGTTTTGCCAAATTCACATTTTGATAACTTAACATAAATTTTTTCTCTTTTCAAAACATTTAGAGTCTGCTTTACATGCTTCAAATGTTCTTCCCATGTTTTACTAAATATAAGAATGTCATCTAAGTATACAGTGACAAAATCATTAATAAAAGGCCTGAGTACATAATTCATTACTCTCATGAAAGTAGCAGGAGCATTAGTTAAGCCAAAAGGCATAACTAACTACTCATACAATCCCTGCTTTGTTTTGAAAGCAGTCTTACATGCATCTTGCTCTGCAACTTTGATCAACTTGGAAAAGTAAACAACTTCTTTCAACTGATCTAATAGATCATCTATGCGAGGAAGGGGATAATGATTTTTTATCGTTATCTTATTCAGTGCTCGGTAATCAATGCACATTCTCCATGAGCCATCTTTCTTTCTCACCAAGAGACCCACATGGCGATGTTCTAGGTCTTATGAACCCTTTCTTGAGCAGCTCCTGTACCTACTTCTTGATTTCTGCATTCTCTAAAGCGGACAACCTGTACATTGCGATATTAGGCAATGGAGCATGTTGCTGCATACTAATATCATGTACTATTTCCTTTTTGGGTGGCAGACCTTTAGGTTCTTGAAATAGTATATCATATTCTGAAACAACTTTTTCTAAATCAGCTTGTTGTTTAGCATTACAACCCTCAAATACATTGGTTTTATCAGGTTTCTTTTCCTTTACAACCATTAGTAAAAATTGTTTGCATGAATTTAAAATTCTTTTCATCTGCCCTGAGTTTATGAGTATAATTGTTCTTGAGTTTATGAGCTCTTATAATATATTCAATTTCATCTTTAATGCGCTGATACTTTTTTTCTGCTCTATATAAAATGGCTTTTCTATCATACAAGTAAGGACTTCCTAAACAATTCCACATATATCCAAGGGAACAATATCTAACTCAACCTCATTTACAAATGTTGACCCAAAAGAAAACCTAAGTTTACATTGTCTAGTCACTTGTAGCTTTGCTTTATCACATAACCAACCTAATGGATATGGCTTCTTGTGAGGTGTGGTTAGTAATCCCAACTTATTTACAATTGCTTTAGAAATTAAATTTACTTGTGAGCCACTATCAAACAAAGTATCAATCTTTTGATGCTTGGAAATAACTCTAATATGAAAAAGTTCATGCCTTTTCATCTCATTTTCTTCATTTTCAGTAGATTGTGCAGAATTACTAGTAGATGCTTTAGATTTTTTACCTTTTATACCTATGGTTGTGATTGTTATTTCGTCCCCTGAGTCTGACCCCAAATCTTTCTGAATAGCTACAACAATCTTCTTCTTTTTGCCATCGTACTTCTTGGGCCTTAGCTCCGGATGTAGAATCCAGCAGTGTTCATCATCATGCCCCTCCTTCTTGCAGTGAGTGCATGAATATTTGGTCTTTTTTACAATATTTGTCTTCCTCTCTTTCCATTTATGTTTTCTCTTTTCCTTATTCTTTCTTGTAGTGGGTTTTGATGATCCCCCAACTTCTGGGTTCACATTCTTGCCTCTAGCCTCTAGATGTGTAGCCTGAACAGATACCTCATCTATGTTAGTGGGATTAAACATGAGAATGGTGTGCTTTAAATAGTTGTGTAGATCACCTATATACTTTAACGGAGTTTCAGGTGAGTCTAAAGAAATTCCTAGAATCAAAGCTCTTTTCTAATTTCTTGGCTGTAACCTTGTACACTTTGCCCTTTTAATTGTTGAAGAGTTTGCCAACTCATCATGGCTTGCTACATATAAGCTAGTGGATAGAACTGCTTTTTAATTGCAGAAATAAATTCATTCTAGACAGAAAGAATTTTACCATGCTTCTTCATGTCAGCTTGTGTCCTACCTTCCCACCATACCAAGGCAGTGCCTCCAAGGTGTAGGCTGGCCAGCTGAATCTTACTCTTGTCTAAATTAATGCTCTACAACTTGCAATATACATCAATCTGTCTAATCCAATTATCCAGCTTCTCTGCATTCAACTCTCCATCATATATCGACAAATCAAATTTAACATCTAATTTAATTAAAGATGCCTTCTTTTTATTTTCAGGACCATTAGGAGGTGTGGGAAGCTTTTCTTCTTTCCCTTTTCCTTTAGAGTGGTCATGGAGGAGAGATTCTTCTACTCCTTTATCTTGTTTGGAATTTGATGAATCTTCATCTCTGCCTTTCTTAAATTCTCTATACATTTCCTCTACCATGGCTCTCATGGTCATGAAACTATCCATGAAGTGGGAGTCTGATTCCAAGGGACTTTCTTGCCATTTTCCTCTTAGGATAGACTCTTCCAATTTCTGGGTTAGCTTCAACCAATTCTCCTTCTCCTAATTTGAGCTTTGTCCTAGTTAGCATTCAACAAAAATCCAACACAAATTTGTCTAACCTTAGTAACCTAGAGCTCTGATACCACTTGATTTGTAATTGATCTAAGACAAATAATTAAGGTATTATAGACTCATGTGCATGGGTGTGCCTATGTTATTTTATGCAATGGATCGATAAGATTGTGAAATACACAAGCATTGAAGCAGTTAGAGAAAACATAATAAGAAAACATGTAAACACAACAAGTTTAATAAGGAGTTCACTCAATACTCCTGGGCTACGTCTCCCGGTCCAACCTTTAGTGGTGTCCTCTCTATTATGTTTTCAAAAGCAGAGTTTTTACAACAGTGAACTCAATTTGAGTCTCACACAACAGATACAAATCAGTAAAATTGTACTTGGATCCCCCAAGTCTCTAGAGTACATAGACTCTCCTTACTTAAACTTGACCTCTATTGGTCACAATAGTATGAGCCCAATCTGAGACTCATACATGGCAGGCATATACAGAGGAGTTTGCTTGAACCTCTCAAGCCTTCTCTGGAGTACACAGACTCTCTGACTCTCTTTGGCTCTATCTGGCTCGATGCTGCCTTTGCTTCTGTAGGTCAGCTCGACTTCTTCTCTCTACTCTAAGTTTTCCGCTTCTAACTTACTTGTTTCTCTCTCTGTTAGCTCGTGGATTTTAAAGCCAATCTGCTTTTTGACTGTTCGTTTCCGCTCCACGCCTTTCTGGTTCCCCTACCTCTGTTTGTTTAAATCCCTCTGTTCTGCATAATCATCATTGTATAATGCCTCACAGGGAGGTGGCCAACTATTTCATAACGAACTGAGTGTCAATTCTCTTGGACATTTTCAAAACGATCTTTTATTTTGTTAACTTCAAGAATGCCCACAAATACAACCTTCTACCAACGCATCATCCACGTCGGACTTCAAATCTTATACAACTCTGCCTGTTAACCTCGTCAAATCCGGTCATCCATCGGAATGTGTCTCCGCCGTTGATTTGGAGCCTCCAGATCCTACAGTCATCATTCATATCGGGCGGGTAAGTAACATGACGTTTACTCGTCCGATGTGAGCAGTTTTCTCTCTCTTTCGTCGGATGCATGACACCCATTGTATGGCATCAGGTGGGGCTCGGTTGAAATTGCTTACCGCTTGAAGCCCTTCCGATATTCTGCCGGTTTTTTGTGGGACCCCGCCTCTAACAGAATCAGCACGATATCCGTTACATTTTATAACTTTTTGGGTCTGGTTGCTCGAGGCTTTTCTTTCTTTGAGGGGTTTGCCCGACGATATACAATTAGCGTAGCCACTTGTCGCTAATCACATATCAGAAACCACCCCCGTTTCTCGAGAAGGCCTCCCATTTGGCTAATTCGCGACAATGCGCGTTACCATGGGCCGATGGTATGCGTGCTTGACCGAGGGTCCTCCTTGCTCCGTGCTGATTACAAATTGCAACTGTTACGAGGATATCTCTGATAAGCTTGATCTTTATAAGACTTTGAAACTTTGGCATGTTTTTTAAAGAGTTCATAAAAACTTAGAGAGTATTCTAGGATCCAATTCAGATCACTGACCCTCTTCTTATGACTAATCCCTAAATCATACAAAAGAATTAATTAGTTAATCAAAATTGAAACAAAACTTAAACTATGAAGGAGGACATCATTGATAAAAGTAACATTAATAAAAGCTACTCCGCATATGAGTAGCATGTGTGTACATATTATTATTATTATTATTTAATTGTTTTAATATGGTTAGTCACATATATATGCTCATGAATTAATAATTAACTAATTATTGATTATATATTACCAAAAATTATTAACAATCATGATCAAACTATGATGTTCACATTATGCATATGCCATCGGGTCAGACAAGAAAGTTGATTCACCAATTAGTTTTACATCCAATATGAATATGAGTGGTAAATCAATTTCAACTTTAATTGTTGGATCTTTTTAGAGCTTATTTTTTTACTTCAGGTTTCTCTCTCCTCATCTCCATAATGCCATATAAGATTTTAAAGAACATTTTGTTTGAATCTTATAGACATTATTGCATTGATAAAAACCTTCTTTACTAGACATGTAAGTAATATTATAATATCTAAAATAAATTATGCATTGTTCATCTATTTTATGGATAATTAATAAGGGTTTTTACATTGCTTTACCATTGGTTATATGCAGGGAATACAATACTTTATATATAGAGAGAGAGAGAGAGATAATCTTTTCAAATTTTCTACCAATTTAAGGTTTTAAATTCACTTTCTATAATTTTATTAATTTACGTAAAAATATAGTGTACATTTTGATCTTATTACATAAATAACATGAACATTTAATAATGTAAAATACAAAGTTAAAAAACCATTTATATGCATTTCTATTACTTCAACACATAAATCTTTAAATTTTTTTAATAAAAATCATTTTTATAAGCATAGCTTCTCATTTTATTATCTAATCGTTTAATGTTTTATGCGGTGTAAATTATAAACTAAGTAAATTTTAAATTTTAAAAATTATTCATATGAATTTTTTTTTGTAATATATAAATCATATTAAACATATGTTTTATTAAAATATATGTGATTAAACAATGATTACATAGTAGTTAGTCCCTGCCACTTAATTTAAATATAGTTAAATAAAAGTGGAAAACAATACAAATACAAAGATTTAAATTTTAAAATGTTATAATTAGATTCATTTTAAATTGTAATTAAGTGGATTATTAAATTTTGTAAAGTAACATTATTTGTATTGCAATATAAAAAAATTATTAATAGTTTACATTTGGCTTTTTAAAGTTTGTGGATATGGTCTTATGAAAATCTTATTATTAAAACTGAGTATATAGGTCCTATCATAAATTTCTATTATACCTTGGTTTGTGAATATAAGATTTTATTTTTATTCATATTACAAACATCTTATTATTTTAAATATCATTCCTTCATTAATAATATAAAATATGTGATTAAATAATACACAAAACCCTATGTCTTCCGTTTTAAAGATAAATCACCTCCCAGATTTTCACTCGAAACCAATTACAGCGATAACCATTCCTAAATTGCATTAGTGTTTTGGGCTGAGAATTTGTTTTAAATTACATCCACCTACGTGAATTCACTTATATAAAATGCACTCGAGGATTTAGGTTTTTCCTTTAATTTGTAAGGATTTACTTTGATTTACTTCCAATAGATTAAAATAACAGACTATTATGGAAAATCATTAAACAAATGAGGTAAGAAATGTATTTAAGATAGTTTACTTATGAGTTTTATTTAGAATTAATTTTCATTCATATGATGCAAGGAAACAAATGAGAAATTGACTATAAATTTAAGCCAAATTGATTAGGAATTGATTAAAAGACTAGGGCAAATTAATTCAATTAAGAATTATTGTTTTGAGAAGTTAATATGAAGTTAATACGGGAGAGATGTTATCAGGTAACATTATATTTAATAAATAATAAAATAATGCTATAAATTATTAAATTAAAATTAGTAATAATAAAAGAATTTAATGTGGACATAATTAAAATACTTAAATTTGCATTCTTAATTTTAAATAACTTTATATAGATATATAAACTAACCTAAATAAAAAATAATAATTTACCTTTTAGTATGAGGAAGAAAGTAATTTCTTCACTACTTGATATGGAGATGACATCAAAAAAATTAATTTACATTTTTGTACAAGAAGAAATGTAATTTCTTCACTACTTAATATGGAGATGATAAGAAATACTAGTATTGATATTACATGATGTATAATTCATTCTACATTCAATTTACATGTGATATTTAAAACAAAGAATATTGCTAACAACAAATATTTCTCTGTCAACAATAAATAAAATATTTCAATGTCCATATTAAATAACATAATTTTATATCTATTGTATATAAAAAAAAATAAGAGAATTTTATATCTACTCTATATAGAGAAAAATAACATAATTTAAACTAAAAAATTTCATATATATTCACTTTTCATAACTAAGGAGAGGTGTAATTTATTTCATTTTTAATATGGAGTTGATATATAAGATTTTAAAAATATAAATAACAAAGAAAAGTTTAAAGTGCATTATAAATAAAATGTTTCAATATGCAAATTGAGTAAAATATTTTAACATGAAGTCCAAGAGGTCTTGGATAGATGGTGATCAGTGCTCTCCATCGATGTGATATATTGGACATAACGAAGATGGTCCTGCCAAAGTTACAAAAAAAAGAAAAAGATTTTAACATGAAACATATAGAGAGAGAAAAATTGAGAGAATTCTTATTCCATTAATAGTTGCTTTCTAATTCAATATATGAGCGAGATTTTTTATTATTTAATTGCTTTTGATTGTGCGGAGAGGGGGATGTGTAAGTTTTTCCCTCGTTGCGTTGACACTTGCCCTTTTAAAATAAACAAAAAATTATACTCTAAATAGAAAAATAGTTTTTATGGTTAAAAAATATATTTTGTCCTATATATACTTTATATAACATTCAAAAATACAATTCAAATAATGAAAAATAACACATTGTATTTTATACTCTAAATAAGATGGATCTATGTTGGTTCTACAACCCACTATGAGGGGATGTGTAAATTTCCACTTGACACTTTCCCTCTTAAAATAAAAATAAAATGTTATGCTCTACATAGAAAAATAATGTCAGCTGTAATAAAAGAAATGAATATTCTCTAAAATAATTAGAAGTAAAAAAAAGAGAGTAAATTTTTATGGTTAAAAAGCTTATTTGGTCCTATATACACTATATAGCATTTAAAAATACAATGTAAACAATGAAAATAACACATTTTATTTTGCACTCTAAAGAAGTTTGCATGTGAAGATATTTGATCCCTCTAAGCTCATGTTAGATCCGTACTTAAGATGGATCTATGTTGGTATATAATATTTTAGAAAATATTGATAATAAAAATAATTAAATGTATGCATATAGAAAAGAATATGAGGACATGTTTTAACGTTTTAATATGGAGAACACTAATTATAAAAAATATATTTCAATTTCAACTACATATATATTATCCTAGCCTAGATCCATTAACTTCAGATCTACAAGTTACAAAAACAGTTATTAAACCTTTTCTGTATAAAACCCTAGTTTCTTATTCGAAAGTGGATGGTTGGCTTTGGAGGAAGAGGAGACTTATGCTACAATGGTTCCTACACACTTGTTGTGTGAACCATATTCTTGTATATAAAATCCTGATTTCTCATTTGAAAGTGTGTGGTTGGCTTTGGAGGAAGATGAGACTTATGCTACAATGGTTCCTACACACTTGTTGTGTGAACCATATTCTTATTCATGCTATTGTGATTCATAATATTTTAATTTTGTTTTGAGAAGTTTTATATTTTATACTTCTAGTTATTGAATGGTTTAAACAAGCTTACCTGAGAAGATAGTAAATTATTCTATAGTTACTTGGTTTATCTTTCTTTTCAATATATATTATCTTAAAAATTTAAATCAAGATATTTGACTAATTGTTGATAGGTTAATCTATTAATGCATGACTTTAATGAGTTTACTTGAAGCTTTCATGTGAAATATATTTGCATACCAAAAGTTGTGTTTATTTGTTTTGTGTCATATCTTGGCTATGATAGTTGACTTGATCAACATCATTTCTTTACAACTATTACTTGGATGGTTTACTTTCCCATATATACTACAGATATTAATATTACAATACATGATATTGAATTATTTCTTCACACTGGTTATGGTAAATATGATTTATTGCCATATATACTATCTATAGTATTTGATCAAAGATATTTACCTAATTTGTTGTAGATAGAAATATTACAATACGTGATATTGAATTATTTCTTCACACTGGCTATGGTAAATATGATTTATTATCAATGATATATGTGTATTCTTTTTTATTTTATCTTTTATTTCGTTTTAATTATGTTATGTTATTTTTTTTTGTTAGTCATACTATTTATCCTAATCGCACACATTAAGTTACACCAACATAGATCCATCTTAAATATAGATGTAACATGAGTGGAGAGGGATCCAATTTCTTCATGTGCAAATTTTTTTTATGAGCACACATTATTTAAATGTTTATTTTTTATTTTATTTTTTATTATATAGATATATATATATATATATATATATATATATAATATATATATATATATATATATATATATATATATATATATATATATATATTAATATATATATATATATATATATGTATATATATATTGTGTGTGTGTGTGTTTTTTTTTTTTAAATTTTTTAAATTTTTTATGTTGGGGAAGATGAGCCAAATTTCAACTTTGACTTACACATCATAGTGGGCTGTAGAATGAACCTCTCAGCTCAATTAGGTTGGTGAATCACATATTTTATATAAGTCACCACCTATTAGCAGATCTTAACCACTCATTATTTTAAGAATGTTCTTATATAATTAATTTGGCACTATATATATTTTCTTATTTGAATACATTTTGAGAATAGAAAATATCATTTGTGGTGAAGGGAGGTCAACCCTTTAAACTTGAAGTGGGAGGATCACTATATCTTCAATGAATGTCTTCTTAGATTGTCCTTCGTTGCCAGGAAAATTTAGGAACTAATAGACTCCACCCATATGAAGGACTATGACATCTCAAGGAACTCTACCATTATTCTGAATCTAAGGATGTGTGGTGGAGCTTTGGATACCAAAAAACCTAGTGGATCCGCCTATTTTAAGGATGCAGTGCAAGAGAAGGCTATAAAACCAGTAGGTCATCCCCAAAACAACCTAGAATCCTATATAGTAGAACCAATGGATCATACACTAGCCATGGAGGTAAATCTCCTAGAGGTAAACTCACTTTCTTTTGCACTCCAATCAAGGAATATAATATGGAGATTTATGGTTTTTGGCCTCGATTTGATGCATTACACTAGTGGGTCTTATCTTCTAGGACCCCGTTGACGGTATGAAGTCCCAACTAAACCTCACACTGTTTGGTGTAGGAGTCCCATCCGGTACGATGGCCCAGTTGCCATTATCTTAGAGATTTTCCTTAGCTCTTGTTGTTCAACACATGAGAGTGTTATGATGGAAGCTTCAAAAAGTGAGGTGAGTATGCCTGGTGAGTGCGTAATGTAACTTGTGTCCAGGTTCTCTTATTGTAAAGGGTGAGAGTAAAATGAGTGTTGTCGCTCCCAGAGATAGTGTCAGATTGCTTACAAGACGATTGCCTGGGCACATCTAGATTTAGTGTGTCTTGTATGATTCTTAGGAAAATGGAGACATCACACACACACACACACATATATTAAATGAGATGGGTTGGTTCCTTCATCTAAAGGAGTAAGCCATGAATTTCTACACTTATTTGAGTTATAGGTAGATATAATGGGCAAAAGAGAGATTGGGTGCTATGATTCACAGAGCACAAATTTAAAGATATAATCTCAATAATCCATACAGGCACATGAATTAACAAGTCAATATAAATGAATCCGTGGGGAAGTTTGAAATATTTCTAGCAGCTATGATTACATGAATTCAGAGAAGAAACATGAACATAATGGATTTTAACAGAGGTAGAACATTCTCTAGTACTCGAAGGGGGAATCACCACCATTTTATTTATATTCTGAAAGATGCATATCATACAGTCATATTGTCTGAAAATAACATGTATCTTTTTCTTTAGGATTTCTAAACCTTTGTATAATGTTGCTTCCCCCTATTTATCTGGAGAGGGGAGCGTTGAACATTGATTACAACAAAATATCTTCAGCCGAGTCTTAGCTACCAGATCGACTAGCTGTCTTGGCGAGGGATGACTTTGTGGCCCAAAAACATTACAAAAGATTAATTGCCTCATTAAATGGTTGACACATTACATGGTTACAAAAATGGGTCAATCAATCAGATGAAAATGTCAATAAAATATCTCCATGCCCATCCTTGTGATCACCTCTGCTTTAGGTTGTAGTTTGCTCACGTTTGGCCTCTTGTCTTACTCAACTAATTCCTTTTCTTCTGCCTTTACTGCTTGAATCATTCCTCCTTTAAAGCTAGGAGTGGGAAAATATTAATTTCACGTTGTAGTATAGAAGCAGAGGACCCTAGGGCGGTACTTCATCTCTCCCATGTATGGGGCACCATGCTGGACAATAAAGTCCTCCCAACCTTGCAAGTCTTCATTTACTTCTGTTAACGTCGACCCTGGTTTCGTGTCACAAGGGGTTTTTTTGGGTCAGTCGATGTCTAGTTTGAATGCTCCATCTCCTTTCTTAAATGCCACAGCTGTCGACTCACCGCGCCTTTAAAGTTCCGCACTACCTGGTCACAGAGTCGTCACATCGGGGTTTTCAATTAAACAATCTTTACATGATGGGGCATGTCAATCCACTTTAGCCCCTTTTGCTTCATGTGACTAGGGGCTATGACCAGGTTCTTAGCCCTTGGGCACTAGAGCCTTTTGACTCCCCTCTGGGGGTCTTTTTCCTTTGTTGCATAGAATCCCGCATATCGATTGGTTTATAATGCTCGCCTTTGGTATCTCCCCTTGACACTTGCGATCGTCGATCTGCGGGATTGGCCCCTTTAGTGCTTAGTCCTTAGTTCTTTGTCCATCCATGTGATCACGGGCCAACCCCCTTATCAGAGCCCCTTTATCGCATGACCAAAATCAGAGGATTCTCTGTGGAATGATGCCTTTTTCGATTGCCGATTTGCGATTGGTGATGTCATCACTGCCACATGTCACTTTGTGAGTGGTGACATGTGTCACCCGGAAATGCCCCCATAGGACCCTGAAAATGCCAGATCAGCATGCCACATGTCCTCCATATTGCAATGTAATCTCTGTACTGCCACATCATGATGATGTCAGTTGCCATGTGGATTCATAGAGACCAATGGTATTCTGCCACGTGGCCCCTTGGAGGAGAGAGAAAATGGGCTGCCTGCCCTTGGTTTTTAACTACAATCCTTTGTTAAATGGTTTTTGGCCCCTCCTTGTGTTTTAACACTATAGGCCTAAATTTTGGCTATTTAGCGTTATCAACGTATTCCTCCCGCAATCCCTTTAAGGGTGATCTATTGTAAACGTTGATTTCCAATTGTGATATGTGCGGGATTCGTTGATCACCGATTTGACTGTCCTTTGCATTGTACGTTGACCCTTGACCACCTATTTGTGATATCGCTCCTGGACCTCTGTTATGCGGGAAGTCCAATATGCGGGACCTCCGATCGCCGATAAGATGATATGTCGTGCCTTGGACCCGTCGATAGGCAATTTGCAATATGAGTGATCAGACATTCGCATATTTCACTACCTTCCCCTGATGTTGCTTCAGAAAATCCCCGAAATGTGATTATGATGAGCCTCCCCTTGGTCCTTTTTCTTTTGTTTTATGGATTTCAAGGGGTATCTTCATTCTGCTCTAACTTCTGATCTAGAAGTCCATTTTTGGACTTCCACATACCGCTGGAAATCTTATTCCGAGCACTATCCAATGGAGAAGGATTGATTTAGATTTGAGAGCTTCCAATGTTTTAAATATGGCTTCTAACTTAACTATTAATTTGCACTTGGGACAACTGAAAACTCATAATGGTGAGTGACAACATTGGCTCCAACTGGGGATAGTGCCTTGTTGGCAAGGTGCTGAGAACCCATAGACTAGTAGCCTTCTTTCCATTGGGCAAGGAGACATCATAAAAACTGAAAAATTAACTGACTGACTGCAAACTGACTAAATGATTGTAATATTTACTAACTAACTGACTTACATAGCTGAAAACTTTTAAGAAAAATAAAAAAAATTGACAACACATCACCAACGTCTTAGGGCCTTCTCCTTAGGCTTAAAACTTCAATGAAAACTATCCATACCTACTGAAAGTAGACACACTAGGTGATCTCTTCTCTCTAATGCAGCCAGTTAAGCAAATGGCTACTTGATTGAGTTCTTCTCATACCCCTTATGAGCAGGCATGAGAAGAAAGGGAGTGGAAACTCAAAATTCAACTGATTTTGAAAAACAACCTTCCAATGACACCATCTCAACATTAGGGTACTGGACCTTATTCCATTGTTCTCTAGAAATTCAACAATTAAAACCATCATGTACGTCATAAAATATTTGGACAAAAATTTTAATGTGTGTCCCCAACTTGGTAATTAATGCTCAACTCTTTTAATCTCCTCCATGAACCTTCTAATTGAGTTAGTGAACTCCCTACCTACTTCTATAAATTGTTTGATCTACTTTATAGTTAGCTCGAAGTCTCCACACACAATTAAGCATTCAATATTCACATTCCTTGCTATTTGTAGCCCAAGGAGAAATGCTTCATGCTCTGCCACATTGTTGGTTGCCTCAAACTCCGGCTTGGATGAGAGGGGCATCAAGATGCCCTTAGGAGGTACCAACAATACTCCTGCTCCATTTTCCTCTTTGGAATTCCCTCCGTCAAAGTATAAATTCCACACTTGGTTTTCATCTATGTGTTGGTGGTGTAACTGCATCATTAGATGTACTCGTTTTTCTTCTAAGATAGTCTTATCTTCTTCTAGGAAAATGCAGGAGAGGTCACTTTCTTTTCCATACGTTGGAGAATTTTTAGAACCTTTAGTTGGGGTCAAAGTTGGTACAAATCTGGACTCTCTGTACAACCTCCTTTCTTCATCTCCAAAAGTGGGAATAATGGCATAAGTCAGATCTAATTTTATAGAGCCCCCCAACTTGAAATCCCAAGACCTAGATAGGAGCATGTTGAATTGAGGGGGAACATCTGCCACTACTATGTCCATCACTATGCTTTTTACAGGGATCTGAGCCAGGTTTACCACCAGATCTTTTATCATTCCCACACATTTGACCCTCTTTGAGTCAAAGGAGTGTAGGTCCTTGTAAGGTTTGGTGATTTGCAAGCCAAGTTGTTTCATCACGACTAAGGGCATGAGGTTATGTGAGGCCTCAGAATCCAACATATAGTTTATGCAATAAGATGTCATCAATTACCAGGGTCATGTAGAAGGGTGCAGTGGATGAATCAAGTTCTTCAACATGAGGCCCAAAACAACCCTTTATCTTTCTTCTTGAAGGTTTAAACAATCATGGGTCTGCACTGAGGTGGATGGAAGCATGAATTGAGAGATTTGGTCTTTATAAGTGGATTGTGTTAGCAGTTCAATTAGAGGAACAAGAATCTATAAATTTTTTGAGATCCTTTTGAAGATTGAATGTAGACTGGCCCTTTTCTATGCCTCCCATCTCTACCTCTCTTTCTTTATCATCAATAGCTTTTATTAGAACAAGTGCCTTCTCTTTTGTATGTTCCTAGGAACTATTGCTTTCCTTATTTAAGGAGACTTTTACCTTGGACAAGTCAAGATTCATCTTACCTTTCCCTTTATCTGGAACTAGGGGAATATCTTGTGGAGTAGTTCCCTCTTTTTGTTTCGGTTCTCTCGACCTCTTTCTTGAAGATCTTAGATCATACTTTCGGTGTAGTTGTGCTTGCATGAAATCCGAAAACTGTTTACAATAGTAATATATGTCCTCCTCATTTGCTATTGCTTCTGTATCTTGACTGGTCTCCTGGTGAGCATATTTTCATGTTTTTCTTCAGAGAAAGCGAAATACAAGTTTCCCTACATCTCATGTGTAGCTGATGATTGTTCATCGGGATCATCTTGTAAATATAGAGGATAAGGGATCTCGTCAAGTTGTTCCTTTCTTTACCTTGGAAGTATATGCAATGGTGGCCTTCTGTACTATGGGTTATAACCCTAGTTGTTGCCTTGAGCATTCTATTTGGGGAGATTCTTTTTATCAAGTTCGAGCTTTCCCTCCTTATGTGATAAACTCCTGATGAGTTTATCTAGTTCATCCCACTTTAGATATGGTGATTCTTTAGCCTGATTGGAGGAGGATGCTTCTTCTTTCCCTCTTTTATTCTCAGTAGGTTCCTACTTTCCTCTTGACTTCCCTATCGAGGTGAAATTTGCTTCTGCCTCAAGAGCATGGACTTGGAGTTGATCTAAAGTGCGAGATTTCCTTTCTCTTAGGGTAAAACCAAAGTCAGATTCAAAGGCCCCCAAAAAGACTACGTGAGCAACAACTGGAGAAGGATTTATCTCACCAGGTAGGTTATTATACTGCTTATTGAACCCTTTTATAAATTCTGAAATATCCTCTTTTGGCTTCTTCCTTATACCATTAAACTCAGTGAGGAGATATTCATGATTTCTCTTTTCACCCCATTTTTGTGTGAAAGAGTTTTGAAGTTCCTCCTAGGTAGTGATATAGGCATTAGGTAGGGCTTTAAACCATTTTCTGACTTCTCCATCAAGGGATTGTATGAAGAGTCTTAGGACCACATCCAGTTGTTCTACATTTAGATACTCAGCAAAAGCACATAAGGTTTCAATGTGTCTCTGTGTAGTGTTTTAATCCTCCCCATTGGACCTAGGAAAAATCTTTAGGTAGTCCTGGGGCATAGCACTTAGGGGATGAGATGAATCAAGAGGGGCATATTTATTCAGTAAAAACCTCGGAACAACCATCCAAAGTAATGGAGGGAAGTTGAGATTTTCCAGAGGAACTTGGGCCAAAACCAATGTGGTTGGAGTGGCTAGACTGAAAGTAGGGTATGTAAGGATTTTAGGACTGAATCCCGAGTAGTGAGTAACAGAGGGTTGGGAGCTGGATGAGGAAGCTTCAAAGACTGATGAGACAGTAGCACAGGTAGTAGGAGTTTTCTACTGAGAAGTATCTGAGCGAGTGTGAGGATTTTTAAAAGCCAGGATGATAAATGATAATGGGGTTTGTGGAGTCGCTAAGGTGATGTGGATGCAATCAGAACGCCTTTTCTCACCTACACAAAGAGTGCTCAACTTGTCGTATCCAGGGAAAAAAATCCTTCAATACATTCCCTGGCAACGATGCCAGCAGATGTTATCGCTCCCAAAGACAGTCTCAATGGGTGGCGCTACGTCCACGGAAAAATCTGGGCTGATTGACCCCAAAGGGAATCTAGCCTCGTGGCCCACTAGCTATGCCTGACCCCAAGGGCTTCGGGGAGAATGGACCCTGTGACCTCCCGATGGCGAGGCACTGATTTTGACCAACTGAGCTAACCCTTGGGGCTTGGCTCATTCATCTAAATGAGTAAGCCATGAGTTTCTGGTACTTCTTCACATATACAACTCACAGAAATATGTGCATAAAATAGTGGAGGCCGAGTAGTTCAAGGACCTACAGTTTAAAAAGATTTGACAGAGCAATGAGAGAGGATAAGGAGAAGGAGTAGTTCATCACATAGATCTTAAAGCATAAATAATTCTACACTTAACACATAGATCTTGAACCATTAAGAAATTCTACACTTATTTCAGTTAGATGTAGATATAATGGACAAAAGAGGCACTGGATGCTATGATTCATGGAGCACAATTTTAAAGATATAATCTCAATAATCCATACAAGAACATGCATTAACAAGTCAATACAAATGAATCCATGAGGAAGTTTGAAATATTTCTAGTAGCTGTGATTACATGAATTCAGAGAAGAAACATGAACATTATGGATTTTAATAGAGGGAGAACATACTGTAGTACTCGAAGGGAGAATCAACACCATTTTATTTATATTCTTAAAGATGTATATCATATAGGCATACAGTCTAAAAATAACATGTAGCTTTTTCTTTAGAATTTCTAAACCTTAGTAAAGTGTTGGTTCCCCCTATTTATCTGGAGAGGGGAGCGTTGAACATTGATTACAGCAAAATATCTTTAGCCAAGTCTCAACTGTCAAATCGACTAGCTGTCTCAGTCAGGGATGGATTTGTGGCCCAAAATCATTACAAAAGATTAATTGCCTCATTAAATGGTTGACACATTACATGATTAAAAAAATGGATCAATCGAGTAGATGAAAACGTCAATAAAATATCTCCGTGCCCATCCCTGTGATCGCCTCTACTTCAAGTTGTAGTTTGCTCACAGTCTTCCCTCCTGTGTTGCTCAGCCTATTCCCATCGCTTCTGCCTTTATTGCTTGAATCATTCATCCTTTAAAGTTGGGAGTGGGAAACTATTAGTTTCATGCCGTAGTACAAAAGAAGAGGACCCTAGGGTGGTACTTTGTGTTGAAAATGCAACAAGATGATGGAGCTTAGTGAAAAGAAGTCGCCTTCACTAAGTGGTTCCGCAGGCTATTTTTTGGTGCAAAGTCTATTTTTAGACATATGGATCATGGTCTATGAGCTGTAGGATGCCATTTGTGGATGATTGGTCAGGTTGGTAAAAATAGATGGACTTCTATTTTTAGACATATGGGCGGAGTCTATTTTTAGATTGCCAGTCTAAATATAGAACAATCGAATATTATTAGCTCTTAATAATATTTGGACTATAAACATTATCTTATCCTCTTGCAGTACTTCAGTTCGAGCTACAGATGTGGCACATGCAACTGCCAGAACGAAATACACATTTCTTATGGGTTAGTTGAGCTATTGCATGAAGGACTTCAGTTAGAACTCAAGTGATTGAGTTTGGTGGAGTTGAATGAGGAGTTGATGGAGTTGTGTTCAGTTTGACTTAGTTGAACTAGTTGTATGTAGTCTAACTGACAAATACACTAGTGATGAGTGGTGTGAATTAATTATTAATTAATTCACTAATTATTAACTCATAAATCAACTAAAGAGAACATCATAACTCAGTGCATGGACAGTTCAGTGGAGACAAGTGTTAGAGGTGAGTGAAAGGGCAAGACAGCTGTCAGTTGTGACTATAGTTATGCATGTGATTTGCACAAGCAATGGATTGAGTATTGCCAATGAGGATTGCGTGGTATAAGCAAAGGGAATACGAATTTGGAGCTCATTCTTCATCTATTCTCATGTAGGATTGCGCAGTCGAGGCAGGCAAGCAGCAGAGGAGATTTGAACCTGTGATTGATTAAGATCTGAGCTAGTTTGTGTGTAACAGGTGGAGATAGTACTATTATTAAAACAACATTTCTATAACATTCTCACCATTCTTTAACATTTCTTTAACATGTGGTATTTTTATTTTTATAGTAATGCAACAATCCCCAACCATGGCGATAACCCAAGACCAAAGGGAAATGCAAGACCATCCAACCTTACATGCCATGCCAGGTACATTTAACGCTCTATTTCATTGTATGTGCACATATACCTTGATGCTCTAGAAAATTTCTTTGCGATAACATATGACACTTTGCTAGCTAACTATAGAACAAGTGGAGAAGCATCATCTTCTATCATGACTGATCATCCATGGAAGGGCTTTAACTCTAGTGGGAATCAATGAGGTATGCACAAAGAATAGATAAGTTAGGTTTTCATGGCCTCGTTAGGTGGGTTTCCCTTTTTCATATGATAAGTCTATATATGTTGTCCTATTGTTATGTTGTTCTAAACATACCATTTTCATAATATGTTCATGGTCACTGAGAAATTTATAGATCCTCTTCTACGCCTTTCTATCACTAAGGTGTAACTGTATTTTCTATATGCATACCCAGTTGATGGTCCTTACATGCTCTTTAATGCTTTTTCATGGTTTAGGTCAAAAGGGTTTCTTCACTCAAAGATTAGGATTGCCAAATGTAATTGTCATTGCTTATGTTTCTTCCCATGCATTGCTCAGTGAAACAAAGTTCAACCCTCAATGCCCCCCACTAAGGTGTCAATTGTATTTTCTATGCCGACTTCATGGCATTTACATGCCTTTTTATGCTTGTTCATGGTTGAGGAGAAGGAAATTGTTTTGTAAAGATTAGGACCATCATATGGGTTAGTTTCCCATGCTTGTTTTTTTCCCTATCCATCATATTGGCTGTCAAATAAAATCTCTTTACTTATTTATGTTCATGCAACATGTTTGATTTTTATACTTAAACATGTAGTTTCTATGTTCTCATACTTATGTTCATGGTTCGGTGTTTATTAGATTTATAGATCTTTATATTTTACATCTTTATAAAGTTATGGTTAGATTGTCAAAGGCTAGTGAGATTTGAACCTTATCATTGCGTTTTTTGTTGTTGGATTTTTTATTCCTTGCCTCTAGTCAGAGATCTCGTTGGATTTTCATGACCTCATCAAGCTGATTTTGCATGGAATAGTATATGATAGCATGTTAGATTGTTATGTTATTTTGAACATTCCCTCTTCATGATTTATTGATGTTCACTGAACGATGTTCTGTCCTTTTATGCCTGTCATAATATGTGAACTGTCCTATTTCCCAACTCAAGGTCGGTTGTTATCTTTAAGTTGTGTGTTTGATCTTGTGTGCTCATGTATATATGTGTGTTGAAGTTCTTGGTCACCTATAGTTTATGATCTACTAGGATAATATAGGTGTTGACTAATTTTGAAAATTTTAACGTGGATACTCTTTTTTTCAAGTTGTTATACAGTTCTATTTCCAACTAGGATTCTCCATGCATTGAACCTCAATGTGGAAGAAATAAATTCTCAGCCAAGCACACAATGTGGTCTCTTGCCCAGAACACAATTCTCAGCCAAGCACACAATGTTTATCTAAGATACTCATATAATTTCTAATCTAGTTGACTAAATTTTTATAGTTCAAGCTTGTTGGGAGGGGTGGTAACTGTTATGGTTGGTTGGTTGGAAATTGGTCTGCTATACAAATATGTTTTGTTGTAAAACACAGCATGGAAGTGATGGTCATGGTTGAAGTCTTGCATTTTATCTAGTCCATGGTTTTCCAACTTCTAGTTGTATAGTAAGTGAAAAAGTTGTGATAGATTAATTTACCTTTTGTATAAGCATCATCACATGAAATGATGGTCTGGGAGCACCAGAGAAGTATTATTCAATAATGTGGCAATTTCCACGGTCTTGAGGAAACAATTCTAGCTTTTTGTAATAAATTGAATATAATGAAATCCATTGCAGTGAATTTCTTGCTAGCAATCTATTATATTTCCAAACTTTTGATGTTCAACTTAACTCCATTTTGATATATTCCTTTTTATGTCAGTAAAGCAGATCTATTGCAATCAATGTACTTATCAATCCAATGGTAGCCCCTTTAAATTATTAATTAACCAATTTAATCTAATAAGGAAGATCCTTCCAAGTGTCAACTATATTCCATCTATGTTCTTCATACATGCCAATGAAAACACTGATTCATTCTTTGAAATCTGCTCCCTTCACCATATTTCCACTTTTGAACCAATCTGCTAAGGAAGTCATTTCTGGTAATTCTCTAACATGGAATGCGTCCCATAACCAATGGGGTCCAGATATTTCTCATCCTCTCATCCCCAATAGACAATATTTTGGAGATAACAAAGTAGCAAGTGATCAACAAATGGGTGAGAGTTTTATTTGCCTTCTAGCAGTGCACACACATACAAGGCCCTTGGAAACCTCTTCTTTACTGTTTTCTGCAGTAAGAATTTTCCCTTCAAGGACAAATGGAAAATTTAACTTTTGTAGGTGCTAATGATTTTCAGACTTAGACCCATTTAGCTAAATGATAACTATAAGGGTTTCTATGTTTCTACATCCAACATTTATATCCCTCAATGACAAAAAAAGACAACTTCTTACCCCTTCTTAGACTAGTGTTTTTTTTTATCTCTAATATACACCTTTCTTTTGCTTAGTTCCCTCATAAATGATAAATAAGCAAGCTGATAAGGACAATGCAACCAACTTTACATTCTATTTCATCTTTGCATCACTCCAACCAAGGCAAGGAAAATCGTTAACTTGGGTATATTTGGGTATGATCCTATACTAAACACATATTAGAGCAGAAGGAAAAGACTCTATCAACTCTCCACTTTCTTTCAATGTCAATCACCATAGCAAGAGCCATAATACCTGACACTAGTGAAGACCCAATAACAATGGCCTCAACAAGCACATGTTTTTCACAAGTTACAGAAAGAAATGTAAAATGTGTCTAGCTAGCATTGGGAACAATTCCATAAATTCAATGGCCTACACTTCAAACTATAGTAGAGGGATAATTGATTGTAAGAGCATTTCATCATTCTAGTGGTCTGTCAAACCTTTGGTATTTTTCATATTTATTAACAAACCCTTGTGTTGAGTAGAAAGGGTTGAAGTGGTGGGAGTAGATCTTGCACTCTCTCCACCAAGTTCAAATCGCTAATGAAACTGGGACCGTTCTGAAAATGGCTAAAAGAGTATGAAGTGTGAGACCCTCAAAAAGTGGGTGTGGCTCCAAAAGTTTTTGGATTTTTACTGAATCATAAGTTATCGATATACTCTTGAGTTAGTTATAATGGTAGCCATCCCAAACCAAGAAGCAACTAAGTAACTTCACATTACTTCAGCCAATAGCCTTTGTACATGCTCCACACATTTCAAATCAAAACATAAATCCAACATATAACATATACAGAGAAATGCTATGCTCACAACACCAAGTTAACTCCTTGTCTAATATAAAAAGACATAGCATCTCTATATGTTTTTTAATTGATTAAAACGGAAAAGTGAAATGTAATGAAGTATTTTAATTGTTTTATTTTTTAAAT
>APFE030354969.1:0-20694 GCA_000404065.3 Pinus taeda | reverse complement strand
AGCATGGGTTGTGTAGCGAGTACGCAACATCTATGCAGTGCCTTTCATTGCTCCTGAATGCTGTCGTGACACTATATTCCGATCATATCAACTTCAACATATTAACACATCAGAAAATTAAGACAAAACTTGAGAATAAGAAAGAAAGTCTGATCATTTCCTTTTCCTCTTGCTTGATATTTTATTGCTAGAAGCCTTGATGTTGGGAGTCTTGGACTTGGAATTTGGAGTAGTGAGGTCATGTTGCTTCACAGGTGGTGACAAAGTAGGTGTGACTTTGGATCGAGGATCAAATTTAGGCATTTTCATGAGCGGAGGTATTACAACAACTCCCTCATATCTCTTCAGCTATCTATGTGCCTCCTCTAAATATTGCCTCATGGTTCTCAACTGTGCATTTAGGACCAAGTTTCTAACATAAAAATTTCTGCATTATCTCCTAACTGGTTGTGACCACTTAAAAAAATGCTTACTCCTATCAAGAGCTTTGAATGCCTCTTTAACTTCATGGTCACAATTTTCAAGAATATGTTGAATGGAATTTTTATACTCCAGATTTTGTTGCGTGAATTGATTGACTTGGTCTTTTCTTTCCACTAACTCCTCAAGGCACCTCTGATACTCTTTCCATTGACTGAATGGGGGTCTACCAAGTGGTTTAAGTATTTTTTTTTTTTAAATTTGTTTCACATATTTAAACTTTGATTTGAACACCCTGACTGCTGGGTCATTAGGACCCACTACAACATTCTTGGATTGTTAAGCAAAAGAAACATGTTTTTTCTTTCGTTTGGCACTTGCTGTAGGTGACTCTATCTTGTCTTCTACTGGTTTAATACACTGTTTTATATCCCTGTTATGTTTCTCTAGAAATGTTATTCTCATATGGTCTTTAAACAATGCCTCTCTCATCTTTATTATCTTAGGGTCCTCTTCTTCATACTACACAACACCTGTCTCAAGTGGTGTAATGTCCTCATCATAGTCTGATTGCACCGTTTTTAGGCCCTTGACCTCATCCACTTTATCATCAACCTATACATCTATCTGCTTGTCTTCAAAAATTTCTACAATTGCTTGAGGGGTTGCCTCTTCCTGGGTCTTTTTAACTCTAGACCTTGTTTAGGGTCTAATCACAGACTCATCTTGGACCGTATCTTCAATTTTGACCTTAAGTTTGGATTGTTGAGCTAATGTTTCCTATTCTTCTATTCCTTTATTTGTCTTGTCATCCTCCATCCATTGTAATTCAACTTTCTTGCTCAAATTGCCTGGCTTGGCACCTTCCTTCTTTATGGGTTTCATTTCCATGACTGAATGAGTGCTCTCCTTTTTTGGAATTTCTTGCTTGGGATGCTCTTTATCTATCTTCATTGATGGTGACCCAATTTGGTGGCAAGAGGTAAATACTTGTAAAGAAAGTAGGTGAAAGCATTTTCTTTCTTTCAACAACATGATTAACTAAGATTTTGATTAAAGAGAAATGGAACAGACTTGAAGCATGGTTATCCCTTTGAATTTGTACTTTGGTGGTCATTATTTCTAGAATCTTAAGCAAGAAATAAGGGAGGTTCATTGGCTTTCTTTAAGTGAAATTCCATAGTAACCTGAGATGGTACTGGTATATTCTACTGAACCTACCCATGCAGGTGAAGTATCTTTGCATAACCTTCAGAAGGTCTACATACTTCTCTTGAAGATAAATGTTGGGGAAGGTGGAAGAAAATTGCTCAAGGTGGTTTCACAAACTGCTTGTAATCCAAAATGTCTAACTCATCCCCCTTGAACCATTTCTCCCCTGCTGTTGGGAGATTGGCTGCATCAGCTATAAACTTATTAGTTAATATAATCTCCAAGTCTCCTAGTTTCACTTTGATGTCTTGAAAATTGAGAGCAAATAAACTAGCAAGTTTGGCATTGTGACCTACTTTCTGAATCTTCTGATAAAAAGGGATGCAACCTGTGTTCTAAAAAGCCACTCTAATGGCAGGGGATGAATTGAGAAAACTTAAAGTGCTAGGTTAGGTGCATACAAGGTCTCCTCCCTTTTTTCTAGTAATAGGGGCCATCCTATCTCAACACCTAGTAGATTGATTTTGACTTTAGGTTATGGCTACGTGTGCAGACCCAAAGGAATGAATGTAGGCTTGAGTGACAACACAAATTTACTTAAGTAGTTGTAACAACAGGAGGGTGACAACACAATCTATGTGGTGGAATACAAGCAAGAGACATTTGGAAATTTAAAAGACATCTAACATTCATTTTCTTAAGGAAACATTCATGATCCAAATTTTAAGTCTACAACAATGCGGTAACATACTTAGAGACAAGACTGTGTTTTCCAAACAAAACAGAGTGTGTGCAACACATATTTTCAATAGGGACAAACACAATTTTGACACAACTAGGAGAACTAGCAATGAGAAATTTCAGGGGAGGTGAATGGCTCCCTACCTCTCCAATCTCTGCATCCAAACTGTGCGTTGAAGAATAGTCTGAGATGCAACCCTTCTCAGTGCAAAAAAAATGCAGTACCATGCTAGAACTGTTCTATAACCTGTAAACCTCCTTATGACTCCTAATATTCTCTGCGTTCTTTGAAATCACTTGCAATCTTTGCTTTGGAATAAAACCAGTCATCTCATTCTTTGCATGAGGGACAAGTCCATCATCTACGAGCAATCATATAGGAAATTGGTGGCCTTTACAATGATTTGAAATTATTCTACTGATGTAACAGGATTGACATGTAACCCATGTTCCTCATGAAATTTAAAATTCTTGAAAAATCTTTGTTCAAATTTTGTAGGATGGTGGAGGATTTGGATATGATAACTTTGGTAACCAAAGTTTGTCAAGGGTGAAAAGGATGATGGTTCAATCATGGTGGGTAATGATGTTTAAGAAAGGGGATAGTTTAGGCCTAGGGAAATGTAGTTAGGTGAAAATAAGGAAGGGTTTAGGCCTAAAATAATTGACAGGAGAAATGTAAACATGAGGGAATGAGGGGAAGTAATGAAATGATGGAAGAAGGAGATAGGTATAGGAATTAATATCATGTCTAGAAAAGGTATAGGTCAAAACATTAATGATTAGGATCTTTGTGAGATCCTTTCTTCAATAGGAGACACTTGACCATATTACCAATCCATCATCATCTAATACCCAGACTCAACAATTTGTTATACAACTTTCCCATACAATAGACACTCCTTCCCAATGATCAACCTTGATGACCAAAGTGATAACCTGACTAACGATGACTCCTTTAAGTAGTGATAGGTCAAAACATGACACTGAGCAAATTTATGATTTTAACCTTCTTTAAAACAACAAATAATAAAGTTGAGGTACCTTTCGACTGATAAACTAACCTACTCTAACATGGGCTCCATTGGGGATGGAAACCTCCCTGTGAAGAGCCAAGAATGACATCAAAGACTAGCAACATTCCCATTGGGCAATATAATCATAATTTGCAAAAGATGATATATAAACTCTGAATCAGGAAAACTTACTGACTAGACTAATTGTAAATGATAAAAAAACTGATTGACCAACTCTATTATTTATGGTAGAGACTAGTTAAGATTTCATGGCCTTCACTCCAGGCTTCAAATATTAACTATAACTACCCAAACTTGCATAATTCAATATTAAAATGGTATAGACAATGAAATGATCCTTTAGAATCCATCTTAAGTGAGGAAATGTTTGAGCAACCTGCCATTCACAGGCCCTGTTCCGACTGGCTCATCTGACAAATTTTCAAGTAAATATGCATTCTTCCCTCTTAATGTAGCAACTTTAAAAGGCCCCTTCCATAAGTTCTCAAATTTCCCATCCTTTCCATTATCTTCATTCCGAGCATCCCATTTTAGCACCAAATTTCTAATTTGAAAATCTGTTGCCTTTGTTCTTTTATCATAGATCTTCTTTATCCAGTCTTGTAACAACTGTGTATTCCTGAATACCTCTTCTGTTAAATGTTGGAGCTGGATCATTTGGCCAATTCTCCACTACATGTCATTGGGCTCTACTTCTTCTTGTAACAATCTCATGATCGACACTCCGAGAGATGAAGGAAACAAAGCCTCTGTTCCATATACCAACTCAAATGGAGACATGCCTATGGATATTTTAGTACTCACACGATCTGCCCATAGTGCATGGATCAATTTTTTGTGCCAATTCCTTTTATTCTCCTGTAACAAATTTCTAATAATGTTGACAAGATTCCTATTGGATGACTCTGCCAAGCCAATTCCCTGAGGGTAATAGGCTTTGGAATGACCCAAAGTGATATTATATTTGTTAGTAGAATTCAATCATCCTTTTTGACTTGAATGCAATGACGTTGTCCGTGATAATATTTTGTGGAAAACCAAAATGGGACATAATGTTGTTTTCCAGAAATTGGATGATAGTTGCGTCTGTGGCCTATCTAGCAGGGGTTGTTTCAATCCATTTTGTAAAATAATCATTTCCTGTTAAATTCCATTTATGTTTCCTAGATGAGGAAGGATGAATTTATCCAATGAAATCAAGTCCCCATTGTTTAAATGGTGACTCGACTGCTATAGGATTGAGAGGCAAGGGAAGCAACTTCTTTCTACCCTTGAACATCTGACGTTTTTTACAAATGACCACCTTCTTATAAACATCAACAAATAAAATAGGCCAATAAAGGCCAGCTCTTAAAATCTTATTCGTTGTAGTTTTCCAATATAAGTGACCACCACAATCCCCCTTATGGAATTCCTCTACTGTTGTTTGAGCCTCATCCTCCAGTAAAAAATTAAGAAACATCCCACTAGGATCTTTCCAGTTTAAGAATTGGTCAATAATACAAAATTACACTGCTTTTAATTTTAAAAACCAGGCTTTAGTTTTGGGCCAGTCTAGCAGTGCTTGCAAATGTTGTAAAACATATAGGATATTTGCATACCATGGTGAAGCAACGAATTTCTTTGGCACTTGTTGGAAAACATTTAAGAGTTCTTCCTCTATTAGGACAACAAGAAAATTAATTTGAAGGGACTGAAAATTTGATTCTGCCATCATCCAAGCCAAATCCTAACCTTTAATCAACTTTGTCAACTTAATTTCTATGTCATATTCAAGAATTGTTGCGATCCACTTGCCCCTCCTTCCATTTGGGTCACTTTGATTCAAAATATTTTTAACTACAGCACTAGGCACATAAGCCACAACATGAGAATGTAAAATGTATACCCGAAAGTCTTTTAGGGCCTTAACAAGCACAAATTCTTGTTTTTCCATTATGTCATATTTGAGCACAACATCTCTTAGCACCCTACTAAAAAATGCAATAGGTTGTTCAACTCCCCGATGATTTTTCTACAAAAGAACCACAACAATACTATGCTTAGATGCAAAATAAAACACTGTGAAATCCCTTGTATAATCTGGGTTGGCCAAGGTAGGAGCACATGACAAGGCTTCTTTAACTTCACTGAATGATTTCTTACTGTCTTTGTTCCATTTCAACTCACTGTCCCGCTTCAGCATGTTTGTAATTTTCGTAGAGATCTCAGCCAAATTGGGAATGAAACTTCTCAAAAAATTAATTATACCTAAAAAGGACTGAATTTCCTTTTTACTCCTAAAAGCATCAATTTTCTGAGTTGCTGCAATTCTGTTAAGGTCAATTTTTATGCCATCTTTCAAAATGATATGATCCAACAATTTGCCTTCCTCTAGGCCAAACAAGGACTTTTTGGGATTTAATGAGATGCCATATTTCTTGCACTTTTCTAAAACTTCTCTTAAGTGCTACAAATGTTCCTCATCCGATTGTGAGTAAACATAATTTCATCCAAGTATATGACAAGAAACTTATCTCTTTCTTCTGCAAAAGCTATGTCCATCGTCCGCTGAAATGTAGCCCCCGCATTCATCAAACCAAACAACATCTTATCATACTTGAAAGTACCCTAGGTAGTTGTAAAGGCAATCTTATCTTGGTCCTCTGGGTGAACCGAAATCTAGTTATACCCAGAGAATCCATCCAATAGTGACATTCTTCTAGCACCCACTACTTTCTGGAGAACATGGTCCATTTATGGCAGTGGATAGCTGTCCTTGAGGGACACCCTGTTTAAGTTCCTGAAATATACACACAATCTAAGTTCACCCATTTTCTTTTTGACTGGTACCAAATTAGAAAACCAATCTAAAAAACTGAGGGGAATTATAATACCAACATCAAAAGATTTCCTTGCTTCTTTTTCAATTAAGGGCAACAATACCGGATTGGTCCTCCGCAACTTCTGCTTGAATGGCCTTTGATCCTTTTTTACTGGTATTATATGATAAATGATCTCTTTGTCATACACCTTCAAGTCTTCGTACCCCCAAGAAAAAACATTAGAGAACTCACTAAACAATTCCAAAGATCTTCTCTTCATATCAGGGCTCAAGGTTTTGGATACATTTATGATCTTTGGGTGTTCTATTGTACCTATATTGCATTCTTAAATTCCTTCTCCAACCGTGCTAATTTTTGTCTTTTGGCCACATCATTTTAGTCAAACAATTCTTCCAAAGGTACCAGACCTCTTGGAAGGATATTGTCCTTTAACAAAAATATCTTCAATTCAGAGCCTTGCTTATCCAATTCCCCCTTCATTTGATTTATGAAACTCTCCTTATCTGCATCTTCCCATTCACTGTCCCTTTCCCATCTCATTATAGAAAACTCTTCTTTCATTAGTAGGAAAATTTCTACTTGCTTGTTATTTTAAAGTACTTGCCAATAACCATTGTTATCTGGAACAATGGGTCTATGTATCACCTCTACCTTGTACTTTCATTTAACATCAATGGGCATGTCAAAATCAGAGACTGAAGTAGCCAATGTATATGCAACAACATTTTCTTTCCTCAGAACCACTAAAAAACAGTATTCAACAAAATTCTACAAATAATCAAGTACATCATTCCAATAGGCTTGCATGTGGAAATGCTTGGTTTGGTATTCTCCTTCGACTTGCCTAACCACCAACTTAGAATCACCAAAGGCAACAATTCTTTTAGCCCCTGATATTTTCAAATTCCTCAAATCCAAAATCAGAGCTTCATATTCTGCCATATTGTTGGTACAATTAAACTCCACTTTATATGAACTCAGTTTTGACTTACCAATTTCTGGACTGATAATCCACACTCCCACTCCATCTCCTTGTTTGCTTTCTGCTCCATCAAAATGCATGGTCCAAACTTGATGTTTCTTCCTTCCTTTACCATCTATTTTAGCTTTGAAATTTTTAGCTTTTTTGAGGGCAGACTGGCTGATCAGTCTCTCCCTTTCATTGATGTCTTTTTCTTCTTTTTTGAGGCTGTCTGCTTCCTAAATTTGTTTTGCATATGTCTATTTATCCTTACTCAAAACACCTAACTCCATTTCTATGTCTTCCTTCTTTTTGAAATCTAATTTACTTTGGCTATCCTGCCATGAATCTCGATGCAAAATTTCTTTTTCCTGAATGTTGTCCCCCTCTTCTTCAATCTCTGAAACAAGACCTTCATCTACGAGACAACTCGAATTAAACAAAATGAATGAATCTACATTAGAATGGACAACATAGTTTGGATGGTTAACATGCTTGTCTTTACTACTGATCATATACTGCATGAGAGGTTGCTTGTATAACCTTCTCATTTGTCCTCCAAAAACCGGAATTGTAATTTATGACATATCAGTTTGTAATGCTCCATTTAGTTTTTGTATTGAAGATCTATATCATAACATACCATACCTAGGAGGTATGTTTTCCACCACGATTTCCATCAACATGCATTTGGAAGGAATCTCAGTCAAGGATATTGCTAGATATATAATTAAACCCAGGCATTTCACCTTGCTAGAATCAAATGAGTAAAGGTCCTTTTATGGTCGTGTAATGTCTAATCTCAACCTCTCCATAATCACCTTTGGCATTAAATTATGTGACGCCCCAGAGTTCAACATAACATTGTGTAGAATTTGTTCATGTACATTCAAACTAACATAAAAGGGAGGAACATCACCATCCTGTGTTTTATCCTCAATTTTTTGCCAAAGATGATAGCTGGATGATCATCTGATATATTAACTATATAAGAGGTTTGATCTACTTTAAGTGCCTTTAAAATATGAAACCTATATTGATCATTTCTTACCAATTCACCAAGAGGAATAAAAATTTTCAACTTAGCAACTTCAACTTTGAGATTAAAAAGACTTGTTACTTTTTCAGTCTCCTTGTGAACAACATTCTTATTTTCTACAACCTATTTGTCTTTGTGTATGTTGTCCTTCCGCTGCAAAAATAGTGATAGGAGGCTCCTTCATTTGGGCACTTGTGCTAGGAATATCTTTCTTCTTAGCACTTGTAATGGGGAGGATGTTTTTAACACCATTGGCATGTATTTCTTTCCTTGCTTCATTGCTGATTGGTGCATATTTCTTTGCTGCATTACTTCCCACAATCCTATTCCTCAAATTATACTGTCGCTGCACTTTCATTATAGCATTTTGAAAACCCTTTCTATATTCCTCCGTTTTAATCATCAATGCACCATTTTGGGATTGGGACAACAATATTTCTTCATCTTCCTCATCTTGATCTTGAGAAAAATTATGTTGGAATGGTGGTGTTATTTTCTGCTGTGATTTTTTTGTACCTTTCTTCTCTCGATGTTTGTTAGGCAACTTTGGCTTGCTTCGGAAACCTAGATTTCTGATTTGTGGACCAATCTGGGTCTCTCAAACTGCTATCCAGTTAGCTAGGGAAATTTTATCCATCATCATCTCCATTGTCTTAACCAATGTTTCGAATTTGGCATATGAGGAAGTGGCAGGATCCTCATTTATGATGACTCTCTTCTCATACTTCAACTTATAATTTTTCGCTAATAGATTAGCCTCCACACTAACTGCATTATTTGCATGTCCTCCAATGTTGCCAGGTTTCTTTCTTTGAGTTGATAAGCCATTTCAGGGTCAAAAGCATCCAGATAATGCAGTAAGGCCAACCCAAGGGGAGGCTTAATATCTATAGCAATTGAATTGTACAATTTGTTGAACCCTGTAGAAAAGTCTTGAACAGATTCTCCGGGTTGTCTTTTCCAGTTGTTGTACTCAACCAAGATCTACAAAGGGTTCTTCTTTTCACTCCACCTTGCAAGGAAAGCATCTTCTAACTCCTGATAATTTGCAAATTCTCTCGGGCGAGAATTCCTGAACCATTTATTGACATCATAAAAAAAACTCGAAGCAAATAATCGGATTTTAACATCATCATGGTCTACTTCCTTGAAATCCACGAAATCACTTACCTTGTCAACATGATGTTTAGTAGTGATTTCTCCTGTGCCATCATACTGTGGAAGCATTTTCCCATAATTGAGAGGGATACCATGAAGATGAGTAGGAAATACCATAGGAGCATATCTTGCTGCCATAACTACTACTTGAGTAGTTTTGTGACTGATAGACGGTATAACAACAATAGTAAAGGATGGAAGAACTGGATGAATGAAATTCGAAACTGAGGATGAAGGATTTTGAACCAAAGTCAAAACAGAGCCAGTAGTGAAAATAGATTGAATAGGGGTATTTCTCTGAGATAGGACTGTGTTTTCAACAACTTTTTGAACTTTGTTAACTAGACCTTTGAGTTTACTAAACTGCTGGATGATATTCTGACTAAACTCAATCCTTGGGGATGATACAAAAGAACTTAAATTGTTTGAGTTTGCTATAATTTCAGGGATACTAGAACAATACCTCATTCTAAACAATGGGATTTCAGAAGAAATTTCGGGTGAGGAAACAAATTTCCTGATAGGACAATAACTAGCTTGACTTTCCAACACCACTCTTTCCTTCGCGAGGAACTTTTTAGGATCAAAAACCACTACAGGATGGTTTGGGTCAAGGTTCTTCCTGGTAAACCTCCGAGAAGCCATATCTTCTCAGAAAAGGATGCATGCAATGAAAATTTCTAACAATAAAAAAATATTTACAATTCAACCTATGATGTAAATTTTGGACATGAAACTTCCCGAGATAATTTAAACTTTCAAATCCCTGACAATGATGCCACTATGTTATCACTCTGTAAATCCCTTTAGGCTGAGTAAAGGGCCATAAAGGTAACCAAAAACTACTCTGGGCTGAAAACTGGTCTTTCTAGCTGGAGGGGGCTCCCTCAACTAATGAAAACTAAAGATTTGACTCTATAGCATACAAAGACCAGTTCTGGAAATATTTGGATTTTGATAATGAAGGTGGTATAGGATTCTAAGAAAAACTATTGACAATAATAGTGATATCCCTATTGTGACATGTTGATGTATCTCCAACCAGCTTGATATATTGAGGCTTAATTAGTACATTTTTTGTAATGAATAACGAAATTGTATTATAGAAAAGGTAAGAGTATGAAGACATTTATCAAAAGAGTAGAAATAATAACACTTTATCACTGCAGCTCAAATCAATGACCATCAAGGAGAAAAGACAATACTTTAAAGGCACACATATTTCATTTGCAACTGAAATATACTCGGTTTAGCCATACATGATCATATAAGATGAATTCAAGTATAACTGTCCCCTACACCTGTAAATTAGTACGAATAAAACAGACAAGAGAATGAAATATAAACTGTCAGAGAAAAACTTATTCCGAAAACATTCATACCACAAGAATCTCCATAAATCGATTCGAACCCCTTCAACATTAAGGCATGATCATTGAAACCAAATCACAAGCATAACTGCAATAACTCCTCTAGAAATTGAGAAACCAACGACAACCTTCTTTGTCTTCATTTATGAAAATATATAGTAGATACATGTATCAAAATAAGTTCAGGTTCACTGCATCTTCGATCTCATAGAGGATCGATTCAAAACTGAAAAAACATAGTAAACTACTATTTTTTACATGCTTTTCCTCCAAATATAAAACATAAAGCATATTTTTGTCCTTTTTAAAGCAAAAAAAAATTATTTTAATAAAAACTAACTTAAAAATTCTTCGAATTGATCAACATGAATGAAATAGAAAAAACACCAAAAAGCTGCCTTTTTGACTGCTGAAAAGCCTGCGCAGCGCCCAAAATTTTATCCTTCTAGAACTGATACGTGGCAAGTAGCTAAGGTGGTGAGAGAGAAACCACATGTACTCCACATCAGCATCTTCAAATCTTGAGTGGCCAACATCTAATGTATATGAGATAGTCAAAGCATGGGATGCGTAGCGAGTGCGTAGAGTCTGTGTAGCGCCTACATATCAAAATTGTTGCAACTGTTCTCTGAATGCTTTTCATTACTCCTATCAACTTCAGCACATTAACACATCAACTTCAACACATTAACACATCAGAAAATTAAGAAAAAAATTGAGAATAAGAAAGAAAGACTAATCATTTCCTTTTCCTGTTGCTTGATATTTTACTACTAGAAGCCTTGATGCTGGGAGCCTTGGACTTGGAATCTGGAGTAAAGAGGTCATGTTGCTTCATAGGTGGTGATAAGGTAGGTGTGGCTTTGGATTTAGGATTAAATTTAGGCATTTTCATGAGCGGAGGTATTACAACTTCTCCCTCATATCTCTTCAACAATCTATGTGCCTCCTCTAAATCTTTCCTCGTAGTTCTCATTTGTGCATTCAGGACCAAGTTTCTAACATACAAATTCATGCATTATCAAGAGCTTTGGATGTCTCTTTAACTTCATGGTCACAATTTTCAAGAATATGTTGGATGGAATTTTTATACTTCAGATTTTGTTGCCTGAATTGATTGACTTGGTCTTTGCTTTCCTCTAACTCCTCCAAGCACCAATGATACTCTTTTCCATTGACTGAATGGGGGTCTACCAGGGGATTTAGCTATTTGTTTCATTTGTTTCACATATTTAAACTTTGATTTGAACACCCTGACTGTTGGCTCACTAGGCCCCACTACCACATTCTTGGCTTGTTTAGCAAAAGCAACATTTTTTTTTCTATCCTTTGGCACTTGTTGCAGGTGACTCTGTCTTGTTTTATGCTGGTTTACTAGTCCGTTTTATATCCCTGTTCTATTTCTCCAGAAATGTTATTTTCATATGGTTTTTAAACAATGCCTCTTTCATATTTATTATCTTAGGGTCTTCTTCTTTGTACTACACACACCTGTCTCAAGTGGTGCTATGTCCTCATAGTCTGATTGCACCATTTCTGGATCCCTGACCTCATCCACTTTATCATCAACCTGTACATCTATATGCTTATCTTCAGAAATTTCCACAATTTCTTGAAGGGCTGCCTCTTCTTGGGTTTTGTTAACTCTAGACCTCATTGTGGGTCTCATCACAAACTCATCTTGGATTGTGTCTTCAATTTTGACTTTAAGTTTGGCTTGTTGAGCTAATCTCACCTTATCTTCTATTCCTTTGTCTATCTTGTCATCCTCCATGCTTTGCAATTTGGCTTTCTTGCTCAACTTGCCTATCTTGGCACCTTCCTTCTTTATGGGTTTCATTTCCATGACTGCATGAGTTCTCTCCTTTTTTGGACTTTCTTGCTTGGTCTGCTCTTTATCTGTCTTCATTGATGGTGACCCAGTTTGGTGGCAATAGGTCAATATTGCAAGAAAATCAGACCAAATAATTTTCTTTCTTTCAACAACATGCTTAACTATGATTTTGATTAAAGAGAAATGGAATACACTTGAAGCATGGTTATCCTTTTGAATTTGTACTTTGGTGGCCATTCTTTCTAGACTCTTAAGCAAGAAATAAGGGAGGTTCATTGGCTTGCTTTCAGTGAAATTCCATAGTAACCTAAGATGGTACTGGTATATTCTATTGAACCTACCCACATAGGTGAAGTATCTTTGAATAACCTTCAGAAGGTCTACATACTACTCTTGAAGATAAATTTTGGGGAAGGTGGAAGCAAACTGCTCAAGATACTTTAGTTTCACAAGCTTCTTGTAATCCAAAATATCTAGCTTGTATCCCTTGAACCATTTCTCCTCTACTGTTGGGAGATAGGTTACATCAACTATAAGCTTCTCAGTTAATATAATCTCCAGGTCTCCTAGTTTCACTCTGCTGTCTTGAAAATTGAGAGAAAATAAACTAGAAAGTTTGGCATTGTGACCTACTTTTTGAATCTTTTGACAGAAAGGGATGCACTTTGTGTTCTAAAAATCCACTCTAATCGCAAGGGATGAATTGAATAGGCTCAAAGTGTTGGGTTTGGTGCATACAAGGTCTCCTCCCTTTTTTCTAGTAATAGGGGCCATCCTATCTCAACACATAAAATATTGATTTTGAATTTAGGTTATCGCTGCATGTGGAGACCCAAAGGAATGAATATAGGCTCGAGTGACAACACAAATTTACTTAAGTAGTTGTAACAATAGGAGGGTGACAACACAGTCTATGCGGTGGCATACAAGAAAGAGATCTTTGAAAATTTAAAAGACATCTAAAATTAATTTGCTTTAGGAAACATTCATCATCCAAATTTTAAGTCTACATGAATGCGACATCGCACTTAGAGGCAATAATGTGTTTGTCAAACAGAACAGAGTGTGCACATCACACATTTTTAATAGGGACAAACATGATTTTGACACAACAACTAGGAGAAATAGCAATGAGAAATTTCAGGGGAGGTGACTGGCTCCCTACCTCTCCAATCTTTGCGTTCAAACTGTGCATTGAAGACTAGTCTAAGATGCAACCCTCTTTGTGCAGAAAAAATGTAGTGCCATGCTGGAACTATTCTACAACCTGTAAACCTCACTATGAATCCTAAGCTTCTTTGCGTTCTTTGAACTCCCTTGCAATATTTTCTTTGGAATAAAACCAATCATCTCATTATCTACACGAGGGATGAGTCAATCACCTACGAGCAATCATATAGAAAATTGGTGGCATTTACAATGGTTTGAAATTATTCTGCTGATGTAACAAGATTGACATGTAACCCACGATCCTCATGAAATTTCACATGCTTGAAAAAATGATGTTCAAATTTTGTAGGGTGGTAGAGGATTTAGATATGATAACTTTGGTAAACAAAGTGTGTCAGGGGTGAAAATGACGATGGTTCAATCATGGTGGGTAATGATGTTTAGGAAAGGGGATAGTTTAGGCCTAGGGAAATGTAGTTAGGTGAAAATAAGGATAACGGTTTAGGCCTAAAATAATCGATAGGAGAAATGTAAACATTAGGGAATGAGGGGAAGTAATGAACTGAGGGAAGAAGGAGATAGGTAGAGGGATTAATATGATTTTTAGCAAAGGCATAGGTGAAAACATTAATGATTAGGATGTTTCCAAGATCCTTTCTTCAATAGCAGACACTTTGACCATATTACCAACCCATCATCATCTAATACCCAGACTCAACAATTTGTTACACAACTTTCCCATAAAATAGACACTCCTTCCCAATGACCGACCTTGATGACCAAAGTGATAACCTGACTAATGATGACTCCTTTGAGCAGTGACAGGTCAAAACCTGGCAATGAGCAAATTTATGATTTTTACCTTCTTTAAAACAACAAATGATTAACTTGAGGTACCTTTCGACTAACAAACTAACCTACTCTAACAGAGATAAACATTTTATGTTGTGAGAATTTTTTATTATTTAAACTTAAAGGAAAAGGTACATGATTAATGAAAAGCTTATTTGAGTTCTTGTTTTACAAGAATATGTGCTTGTGATATTTTTTGAGGGAGAAATTCAAGGAGAGTGAGATCACATTTTGATGCATTGGAATTGTTTAATGATTTAGAAACCTAAGATGATTGTATTGTATGTGGATTGGAAGAGATTGTTGGATTTATGATTTTTTTGCTTGGATGTATAATTGTATGAGAAGTCCTACAAAATGCTGTAGCCTTTTGAGAGGGTGGTAATTCTCCCTAGAAATTCCCTTGTGGTTGTTTAAATATTATTGTTCATAGTTTGACAAGTGTATTGTTTCCATAGCTTGTTTTTGTGTATGCATTAATAGTAAGGAATAAGACCTTAAACCAAATGAATTGATTGATTATTGAATAAAAATAATGAGCAATTTTATAATTGGAAAATAGGTTGACTTGTAGTTATCAAGATAGATTCAATAATATAGATATCATATTTGCATAATTATGAAAGTTCTTCTTGGTTACAAGCTTGCAAAAATATATCTTTAATTGTTTTTGGAATTAATATCTTCTAATTGACTCATTCATAAGTGATTCTTAAGTAAGAGAAGTGAATAAATATGAAGCTTATGGAAATTCAAGGAATGGTCTATAATACAAAAGTGGGTCACTGAGGATTGTATGGAACTTAGCTTGTTAGTTAAAAAAATGTGTCTTGAACCTCAATTTATGTTTTTTTTCTAAAGATTAAACATTCACTAAAAATTGTAGGTAGATCCTAAAGATTTTGATTGCAAGGGTGCCTTATGGAATTAAAAAGGGAAAAATTGGATTGAGAAGACATCAATCAAGCGGAATGTAAGAGTGGGCTATATATATTATTATTATTATCCATTTTTAAGGTCACGACCAAGCCAAACACCAGATTTGTGTATCAGATCCCCTTGTTTTTGGGACAAAGGACCCACCCCCGTGCAATGATTTGACTGCTAAGTATACGAAGGCATATATGACATGGTTTGTTACCTAGTTTCAATGGGAATTGTATGGTGATGATTTAATGCTTCCGGTATGAAAATTTCATTGTGAGATGGGATGGACCATCATTGTTGTTTATACAACAAATGTGAGAGTTTTTTGTGAGTGCGAAAGCTCAATTTTTCTATAGAAACTTAAGAGAATGACACATGAAAGATTATTGAATTCTTAATGCATTAGATAGGAAATGCCAATCATTTTTAATGTGAGATCATTGTCATATCATAGTATCTAGATATAATATTCTTGATTAGATTATTGTTTTGATATAGTATATATATTGGTGTATGTAAAAATCCATCTAGTATGGTGTGAATATTCATGCTACTTTATTAAAAAGGGTGCACTTTGTCTTCATGGACAACCTGATTCCGGATTATATCGTATTATATATAGATCATCAGAAGGAAATTTGGAGCCAAGTTTAGCCCAAGAGGGGGAGTATGTAATGTCCCTTCTTGGTGAGATAACTTTGATGACACTTAGAGAGGGTGATTTTGATGCAATGATATAAATATTATTCTTGTCAGACTTATGTATATGCTTCTATGCTATAAACCTAGTTAGGGCGACGCAATTGCTAGGTGCTTCTGATAAAGATTGATTTTGGTTAAGTGCATATTATCGATGTTTTCTCTTTTGGTATTCTAGTTTGGACACAGGTGTATGACATGGATGGTGATCCAGGATTGAGACACATGGATCTACGGATGATCATGGTTATGTGGATCATATGGATAGATATTATTTATGGATGATACATGATTTGTATGATTATATATGCTTAATCTTGTACTAAGCAGGATGTGGCAGGGGACTTGGTTATTTGCAAACAAGGATGCTCAAATTATAAATGACTGTAGAAGTCATGATACATGATTTGTATGATTATATATGCTTAATTTTGTACTGAGAAGGATGTGGCAGCGGTGTGATTATTTTAAAACAAGGATGTTCAAATTATAAATGACTGTGGAATTCATTTCTTCAAAACCAAAATGAATACAGAAGCCATGAAAAATTCTTTCTCTTGGAACTAGACCTTGCCAATGAACCATCAGCTGGGTATGAGCTCACAATAAATACCTTAAGGTGAAGTGTAGAGTTTAAAAGAAGAGTAGATGAGAAACCATGGAAATTAGGGTGCAAATTCCTAAATACATGGAAGATAAATATGTGGAGTCTTGGATTTACAATAAAATTTTTAGGGTGTAGAGTCCTAAATATTTAAAAAGATCTAGGTGTGGAATATTGGATTTTTGGAGTAGATTACAGAGTAGTGTCCTCAATCTACTAAGGCACAAAGATGCATGTAATACAGGTGCATAATACCTATTCTTTAGAAGAAAAATTCTACTCATGGGAAGCTCATGGAAAAATTTCCTTAATAAAATCTCATTTTAGACAATTATGGAGTGACTTTCTAAAAATAGAAAGTAATGTCTAGCATCTCAAGTATGACTTTTTAAAAATAGTAAATCACTTTGCATAAATTGGTAATCAAGTATAGTTGAAGGAAAATAAATTAACTTATTTATAATCAATCGTAATAGTTCAATCTTGACTTAATCATCAATATTGTTAATACTATTATCCTCTATGAGAATATGATATTATTATAAAAGGAATTACAAGTCACTTCAAACCTCTCTCCTTGATGATTCTCATGACTCTACATAACTCTCTCCCTTAATGATACATTACACTCTCTCTTATGCACTCATCAAAGACATGACATATTCCTCTTACACATTAAAATAATGTCATAAAAGATTCCTCTTACACTCATTAAAATAATGTCATAAAAGATTCCTCTTATGCACTCTTTAATGCATAAGTTACACTCTCCTTAACTAAGGTATGCATACCTCTCCTTACTGGCATGAGTTACACTCCTCTAAATGGAATATGTTACTCTCTAAATAAATGCCTATTACTCCTCCTTTATGACAAGAATTTGTTTCTCCTCCTATATATTTGTCTCATGTCTTCTCACTTGGGAAGGGAGGTGCATTGTTATACCAAGAGTTGGATAGATTTAAATAAGCTTGTGAGAGGGAGAGAATTGAAGGGTAGCCAAATGCTAATATAAATTACTAAGTATCTCTACCTAATGGAGTTGACCATGAGTGGTGCTGAGAGGAAGTGAAACTTATCTTCCTCAAATTTCCTTGTATATCTCTCTACTACTATATTTTGGTACAACTTGTGAGCTCTTACAACTCAAGGGTTCTAAGAGGAAAATTTTTCTCTGGATATGGGTGGGTGGAAAACCAGATGGTTCAAATGAGTTGGTTAAGGAATCAAAGATAGATCAAATTCTAGCGATTGGATTTGAATACGTCATCAAGTATAATTCTATTGTCTTAAAATTGTACTATAGCAATAACATAAAATAAAAAGTAGAACTTTAAATTGTTGTAAGTTTTGGTTTAAGCTTATGTTATCTAGAATCTTATTGGCTAGTTGAAAATGAAGAGTAAGAGCAATCTATATGTATGGATGTTTATATTTCAAGATTGGAATTATTTTTGATGTAGTTTATGGTACTAACCTCGGTCTTGTAGAATTTGAGAAAGGAAAGGCAAATGTTGTTGAAGGTAATTTCAATAAAGAATTTCCAAAGGAATCGGGTAAGAGTTTCATGAGTTATGGTTTTGTTTTATTTTAATTGAAATAGGTAATTAGAGGCATGTTTTAGAAAGAGTTTAAGGATATGTTGCCAAGTGTTTGGAAAAATCCCTGAATGGGAAACACTATTTTATTATTATTATGCATGAATAAGTGTTAACTTGCAGCCTACCAAAGAAGTAGGAAATGGATGCATACCCAAAATATACCTGGAGGATTCACTATATTAGCCCTTAAAATAAAAATGAAAAAAATGATGGCTACTAAGAGTTTCAAAGAAAATAATTGAGGTAAATTTTAGTCATTATGTACTTGTGATCCTTGCAAATGTAGATAACAAGTAAGGATACATAATGCGTTAAAAGAATCATCACTGGTTAAATCTTATTTTGGATTCTTTCTCTATATGTATTACAATAACTCAGGATGCTTGCCATGTGTTTGTAGGAATGATTGAATGAAAAGAATGCTTGATGAATCTCAAACCCTTCAATTCACTTAGAGTGGATGAGATGGTTTAGAAAAGCATTTAGACAATGCATAAGTATAACTTAATTCTATGTTATTTTTTTTTATGCATGGTTGTATATTAAAGTTTGCATGCTATTTGTTTGAAAAAACTTGTAAAAGATATTCTAGGAGTCATAATATTTGCTAGTTTAAAATAATTCCATCAATGGGTTGTTTCGTAATGATTCAAGAAAACATTAGAAGGTATTTGTATCATTTGGACCTGTAACCCCTAATTTGATTCCAAAAATTTTCTTTTCAGAACCGAAATCGTAAATCTGAGCGATTTTGCAGATTACTGATGACAATAATGTGCTTTTGTTGTCGAGTTTTTGGTGAAAGAATAAGATGATTTGGTCCCTTTTTAATATTCCAACATTTTAAGAATTAATTTATATTTTTTATGATCTAAATAGGTTTAGGAGGAATCTTAGATTCATGTCAAAATTGCCTTAACAGATTATGGCTTCCAACTGTTTCACAAAATGTTTCAATGGTTGTAGATTGCATGCTTGCAAAGTGTTTGACAAAATGCCTCAATGAATGTAGATTGCATGCTTGCAAAGTGTTTGTCAAAATGCCTCAATGATTGTAGATTTTACGCATATAAATTGTTAGAGTGAATGTCTTCCTTACTATAGCTTTTATGCACTAGAAATTTATGAATATATTATCTAATGGATGTAGCTTCCTATGTCTACAAGTTTTTGTATGAGTGTGAAAATGAATTTAATAATTTTCTGAAGTTTGAATAAAGAATAGGATAGTTGTTACATTTATTATCTAAAGCTATAAAAAAAGGCATTGTTGTTGGAAACAATTTTACAGTGACCAATTGTGTAGGATTTAATTATTTGTGCAAGTGAGGATAATAAGTTGTCTTAGTTCCATGCATTCATGGGTGTAATCTTATGCATCAATCATTGTAGAAAAAAAAACTATTTGTGCCCAATTTTGGCAGGTCCATTGTTTTACTTGGCACTTTTTGAAAAATAATCTGCTTTTGAATTTGTAATAACAGTTTCTTTAGCTGAAACATTTATTATACAAATCTTATGATTGAAACGATGCCATTTTTCAAATAAATGTTCACCTTCATAATTGGGATTGAGAATTTTTAGTTAATGAATTTGGAAATGTGGTTGGGTCGATAACTTTTGTGATACCATTTTTCCATTTCATAAACATACCATATTTATTAGATTTTATTATGAAAAGATGCTCATACCCTTTTATGTAATTTTTGTAATAGAAGCATAACATTTTAGGTTCTTATGACATACTTTTATGGTTATGATATCAAGAGTCAATAAGTAGAGCTTATTTAGCATAATATAGGAAATCAAATAGGTTGATATAGCTTAATGTTCACACATGGCATCATGGTGGAATTTATTTCCAATCTTACTTAGAGCTCATGTATAAATATGAAAAGAGAACACAATTCTTTTAAACTTGAGGAGAAATGTGTTTTGGAATTATTTTTAAGGGAAATTTATCCCTGACTCCTCATGTTGAAATAGATGAAGGAGCATGATTACATGAAAACTAAGTTAGTCATATTATGAAGAAAAACAATAAGTACTAACGTTCAATGTGACCTTCATTTATCTATATTATTGATGGTCGGTAAGGTGGAACCTTACACCTAATACACCATGCATTCAAAGGAAGTGTCATAAGCAAGGCTAGGGTGCATAACGCATAGGGGAAGAGGGAAGGATTAAAGCTTTTGCTTTCAAGGTTGCACCATGCACTCAAAGGAAGAGGAGGCTTTTGGGAAAGTGTAGTTTGACTTGTCAAAGGATGAGATGGGCTCTCCTTCTTCCTTCCTTACTATG
>APFE030354968.1:0-12434 GCA_000404065.3 Pinus taeda | reverse complement strand
ATCATTGTGTTGGCCATGCATGCAATGAGGTTAAATTCAAGTGTGAAATATGGAGCCAAAGCTTCACCTACTGCTCCTCTGAGGTATTATTGTGTTTTTTATTATGTAGACAGTTCGTGGCATAGTGCCCAAATTCTTGACAATGGAAGCATTTAATTTTTTTACAAATCTTTCTTCTTGCCCCCTTGACTAGATTCTAGTTTTGTATTGGGATTTATTCCATTTTCCCTTCTTTTGCTTTCTATCCAATACAATTTTTTCTTCATCCTCACCCTTCCATGAAGTCCCATCTCTGGTATTCTTCCTTATTTCCTCCTCTACCAAATCAAAACATAAGCACTCCCAACTTGGTATTTTCTCTCTTCCATTCACCGAATTGTATAACATGCTTAGCTTCACTCTAATACAATTTGGTTGGCCTAACCATAGCTTGGCTCAACTGGTTGACTTCATAGCACATATTTGGTCGTGTGTTCACAAGATACATTAGTGAACTCATCAATTGTCGTTAAATAATAACATCCACTTCCTCTCTTGAAGTGTCATCCTCTTTCCGCTAGTTGGTCGCTAGAGGTGTCTCCATGGGTTTGCAATTGTCCATGCAAAATCTTTGAATTATCTCGTAAACATACTTGCCTTGAGAGACAAACAATTTCCCACAACCTTGCCATGCTTCCAATCTGAGGAAGTAGTGCATGAAACCCATTTCCTTCATTTGAAACTCTCTTGCAAGTTCCTCCTTGCAAGGTTTGATCAACTACCCATCACCAATTAAAATCAACTCATCAACATATATGAAAATAATCAACAATTTTCCTTCTGCCAATATATAATAGAGTTTCTCATCCGCTTCACTTTTGGTGCATCTGAAACCAATGAGATAGCTATCAATATTAGTGTACCAAGCATTGGGTGCTTGCTTGAGACCATACAATGCTCGCTTGATTCTACACACATGAGACTCATAATCAAAAGTCTCGAAGCCTTATGGTTGATCGATATATACCTACTCCTTAATAACTCCATTAAGGAATTTTGTTTTCACAACCATCTGGTGGATCTTCCACCCCATATGTGCAACTAGAGAAAGAATTGATTTGATGGATTAGTACCTTGCTATAGGAGCAAAGGTCTCCTCGTAGTCAATCCCCACAACTTGAGAGTACCCTTTGACCAAAAATATGGCCTTTTTCTTTTTTATGCTTCCATATGCTAAATGATTTTCCTTGAAGATCCATCTCCAACCCACAACTAATTTATTTGTTGGTCTTCAAACCACTTCCCAAGCATTATTCTTTATAATGGATTTAGATTCCTCCACCATTGCATTAACCCATACAAGTTGCTCTACTTCTTCCTTGAAAGAGAATGATTCAGTCTCTACAAGCTTAGTCATTAAAGCCATTGTTGTGCAGACAAAAATGATCACTCTACTCCTATGGCAAGATCTAGCAACAAACTAGACAAATATGTGCAAAATTTCCTAGCTTATACTAGAAAACACAAAGGAGGGTAGATGGCCTACCTCACTCTGATTTTAAAATCCATTGGTGTCATCCTTAATTCTATCACTTCCAAGATCGATCTCCTCTTCACCGATGTGGACAAATACTTGAAAGGAGAATCATGTGGAAACAACAAACACATACATGGCAAAAACCATTCCAATATAAACCATATAACATATCAAGGATTATTATACCAAATGAGCTATAATCAACACATTTATGGAAAGAAAACACATAATGTATTATTAATAGATAGTAAAGGGATCACTATAACCACTTAAGCCTTTATGTTGGAAGGCTCCTTTATGTGAGTTCCCAAGTCCTAGCCTTAACCTTCAAGCACTCCTTTCTCCTTAGCAAAATGGGCAACATTTGGGCATAGTTCAATACTAGGAATGCAACCAAGAAATAGCCAACCAATAGCTAACCAAAAGTATATGGAAAGGGTTTTATTTATAGGGAAGGAGAGTGAGTTGAGGATCCATAAAGGGAGGGAGAGGTTCCACATTTCAAGGGGAAGATCCATTAAAGTAGGATCAAGAACTAGGAACGGGAGGTCTCACTCTAATTCTCATTCAACTACAACCAACTCGTCATTCTAGAGACTTCTAGTGGGACAAGATTCTCCTCCATTTTAGGAAAAAAATTCTTGAAGAGGGATAGCACGTATTTTCCTATCAAAAGGCATGCTGGTAACACTAGTCACTAGTTAGACAAAAGGTTACCAACATGGTTTTGTCTGCTAAAAGTAGTGTTGGACTTGCAAAACAAGGTTCTAGAAAATTTCTTTAGAATTCCTTCAAGGAAAGCCTTCTTCTTCCTTCGGGGATGGTTCTAAACATGTTTCATGGTGAATACATTGTTCTTGATGGATTTTGTCACTTTGCAACACTTTTGACATTGATGACACAAATTGCGACACTTAGGATATGAGACTAGGAGTGTGACAAAATACTCTATAATAAATTCCCCTTAAAGCACGAAGTTAGAACGAGAAGTGATGGCTGAAATTCTTTACAAATCAAGGAAAGGACTTTGGAGAGCCATCGTCAGGGGACTTGCAAATCAAACATAATACAATATATCTGACATTTTTAATGTAAGTATGATCAAAGTGTAAGCATCGAACAATACATAGATCCATGACATGGATGCAACCATCTAACTAGAAAGGATCATGTGCATGGATCCACAGCATGGATACAAGCATCCAAATAGAAGGGATCATGTGTATGAATCCACAGCATGGACATAGCCATCCAAATAGAAGGTATCATTTGTATGAATCCACAGCATGGATGAAATGATCTGAATAGAAGGGATCATGTGTAGAATCATGAATACTTAATAACTCCATGTAGCCTGGATTTATCAAATGAAACCCAAGGTCTTCATCTCTGTCCTGATCCAACCAAAGTATGAATATAACCAACTGAATAAATGGGTTGAATTCGAACATGGTAGAAACCACCTGATTACTAGTCAATGATGTAAACCATTAATAGGCATGAGATAAACCACCAATGATGAAAATGGATGTCAAGGTACGAAAACACAATCTACGAGTGTGAACAATGAAACTAAATTCGAACACTCACAGAATCATTCAATCAAAGGCCACTGATGTGAACCTATCATTGAATGCAAAGAACCTCCCATTGAGGTACACAAGATCCAAGGTACTGAAACAAAATTTCTAGATCATTTTCATAGATAATGACCTGGAATCGACATGAAGTGATCAATCGAAGGAGGCCCAAAATTTTTCCCACATCATCGATACGAAACTTAGGATTTGTCAGAGTTGGCAAGAGTGATTCAGGATTGTGGTAGAAAAGTCAAATTGGGTATAAGTGGTTTGAATTGTAGATGGGACTTCTCTTGAACATATCAATGAAACGACTCCAGAATTTGGAAACATTTGACTCAACATAGGATCAAAGGTCATCGTGATAATATGATATAATCATATGAGAGAAAAATGGTTTCCAAAACGTGGTAAGACAAGTGACAAAGTGAGGATAACCCAAACCTGACATCAGATATGGAAAGTGTCATGTTTAAGAGTGATATGGTGCCTTTATACAAATTACAAGATATATGTTTACTTCCATCCCCCCCCCCAACTATTTCTAGCAAGTACCTCTTTATTTTTAATCCCAATATTGAATAGGATACCATATGCTTGTCGTATAAGTTCATCCTTTGGATGAATCCATCCTATTATTTGTAACGAAACATAGGAAGGAGTAGCTCAGTCTCCTCATGATGACAAGTCATTCGTTGTTTTAGTTTTACGAGTCTGACGAAGGGGTAACTCAACATATTTTTCATGTTTACAGAGTTTGAAAAAGAGGCAAAATGGAAACTCCAGAGATCCCTTTCCGTAGATAGTCTCTTGAATCTGTAAAGGTAGAAAACAATATTCAAGAGAACCTCTTAGTCATGTTTGACTAAGGTATTCCATTTTCATAACTAGTCTATCTCAGTCTGGAAAAGGGTTAAACTTATACTGAGTAGACGTCTTTTCATTTAATTTTATGAGTTCGAAAAGATAAGTGATCATCAATCTTTTCGTATTTTGAGAGTCTAAAAAGAGCTGAAAGAGGACTCCACTTGGAGGAAATAATAATATAAAAGGATAACAATTATTTCTAGTCATGATGGAACTATTAAAAACATGTAAAGTTCAGGAGGTTGGCTAATAAGACCACTCAGTGTGGATGTTCCTTAGGCAATGGTAAAATAGCCAAGTGAAATCATATGATCGACCAAAGAGATGGTGACGATGGAATGAAAAAACCAAGGCTCATTTGGCAAAAACATGCTTATAAAAATGGCAATCACAAGAGGTAAAGTGGGAATGGTTTCATTTTTACACAAGATTGAAACATGGGAAACTATGCTTGAGTATACATGAATATTGTTTCATTTTTTCACAAGCTTAAAACATGGGAAAAAGATATGCTTCGAGTTGGTTTCATTTTTACACAAGCTTTAAACGGAAACAAAATATGCTTGTGTTTGGTTTCATTTTTACATAAGCTTGAAACAAGGATAAACTATGATGGAGTTTGGTTTGCATACCCCCAACATAATGACTCAATTCGAGGTACATGCCTGCAATATTCATTTCATTCACCTATGTAGACTAGTAGTTACTAACAGGTGGATGGAATGAAGGCTCACTTATGAGATCAAGTGAAAGACTCAACTGGGAATTTAGGAGATCTAATCAAAGACTCGAATTAGAAGGGGAATTGTTTCATTTTTTAACGAGCTTGACACAGGAAAAGAACCATGCTCATGACACCTTGTTTCATTTTTTAACGAGCTTGACACAAGTAAGAAATTATGCTCATGACAGCTTGTTTCATTTTTTAATTACCTTGACACAATAAAAGAACCATTCTCATAGGGACATATTTCATTTTTTAGCGAGGTTGACATAGTAAAAGAACTATCCTCATGGTACCTTGATTATGGCCTATAAGAGGTGATAGCTTCCGAGAGATTCTCATCACACAGGAGAAAAATTCTCTGGAAGGGATACATGTCAAGTGATCTAATGGAAAGGTAAGGTTCTAATGCCCTAGTCCATGATGCACTATATCACTGACTAGATCACCAGTAGATGTGGGCACAGAATAAGTTGCCACATAATTAACTTGTGGAGGGGGTCATACCACTTGCATACAAGGACCATTTAGGGAAGATGGTTGATCGAGGGTCAAATTAGGACCAATGAATGAAATTTGACGAATGACCACAATTCTTCCTTCATGCAGGAAAGATATGACATGAAAGAGAGAAGAGAAAAGAACTCCCGTGACATAAACATAGTCATGACCGAGGAGTAAATTAAAATCCAAAGGGCCTTGGAAAACTAGCACACTAAGATAGACTATTTTTCCTCCCAAATAAATAGGAAATTTCATAAGGATTCCTAAGGGTTGACTGGTTCCTTTATTAAAATCTAAGAGACTTTGGGTAATGGGGACAAGCTGCAGAGAACCTAAATCTTTCCAAGTAGTTGAGGACATAAGACTAATATATGCGCCTTCATCTATGATTGTGCTAGGTACATCTGTATTATAAACCTGTACTGTGACTTGAAAGGGAATATAGGAAGGAAGGTGATATCCTGCCACTCGACTCCAATCAAAGAAAGTGACTAAACTACTTGGAGATGGTGCCATCATAATGGGAGGACTTCTCTCTTGTGTTACAGGAATTGGAGGATCCACCCCCCCATACCATGGGAATAGGAGGATCGCCCCCCTGCACCATGGGAACATGAGGATTTCCCCCTAATTCTTTGGAATTTGAAGAAACCAGAAGAAATTTGATCAACTAAAAGTGAAATTAGATCAATCATTTTTTTTACCAATGGTTGGTCGGAAACAGACTCATGGGATTCACTTTCAGAGAGAGTGGTATTTACCATAGATGAGTTTTGATCAATCACTTGATCAACTAGTGGAGGATCAAGGGAAATTTTTTGACCATTTGGAAGACGAGGTTGAGAAGTGATAAGGATATTCAACATGTTAGAGGCTTCATCCATATAAGGAAAAAGGTGAATAGGATGATGCCCGTCACATAACCTACAGGGAGATTTGATTTTTCCCTTTTTCCCGTGGGCTTTACTATCATTAGTTGAAGGTTTATCATTACCATGATATCCATAGGTCAATGGCAAAGTTCGATGTGAACCCGTGGACCACACTTATAATATTTTGGGAATACTAGGACATTCTCGAAGAAGGTGGTCACCCTTACAAAGCTTGCATGGGAATTTCACTTTACAAGGTCGATTGGAATATTTTTTAACATTAGTTGCATCTGTAGTAATGGTTGCTTAGTTGGCCCTTTCCTTATTTTTATTATTCTTAATATTCCTTTCGTTCTTCTTTTTATCCACCTAGTTACTTACTTGTAGGCTTTCAGTAGATGAAGATGAAGAAGATGAAGAAGACTGAACAAGCGAAGAAGGTAAAGTGTTAACTTTAGTCTCAACCAAAGGTTGACATAGTTCAGGTGGAGGAGAGCCTAGTTGAGGAGCCGTTTGGACATTTAGAACCATTGGGGTCGAAAATAAGCAAATTGGAAAACCATTGGTAAACCTGGGAAGGGACAACTTTTCCATATAGGAAGCACCAACATTTCCAAAAGAAGAGAAAGGACCAAGATTCCTGTCAGAGGGGTTTAATGGTTTGTTGACATGGGAATTATTTCCATTAGTCTCAACCTAAGATCTACTAAGGAGTATTCCACAGGAAAGATATTTTCCCATGGTCAATTAATTGATTTTATAATTTAACAAAAATAAATCAAAAATGGGTAACTAGGCATAAAGGTTTACCAAGACTGTGAACTAAAATATACAACTTCACAAAAAAAGGACTTAATGTACGACAAACAATCTCCCTGAATGTTTTGTTCGGTGTATCATGGTATACGATGCAGTTGACTTTATTACATATGGATGGATAGCAACCTATTGGTCACTCCAAAAATATACACGACACTATGTGGAAGTGTCGTATTAGCAGTGTTGTCTAATGCATAACCATTCGATGAGAGCATTCCCATATACTTACCATGCATGGAGCACCTACAATATCCCTAAAAGTATTTGTGAACAGTCCTATACACTTCTTTTTGTGGAACAATATTTCACCCCTGGGATACAACATTGTAAAATAATGACAACTCTTATGTTTAATGACGTGGGAACACATCTCTAGCCTATACCTCTAAATGTTTTCGTTAATGTTCCAAATGCTCCTTAGGTTAATTGAGGTAAATTTTAACTTTGATCTTGGATTAAGTTTCATTTTTAAGGCTCAAAGATCGATATCACCGGAACCCACCTATGATGCAAATAATATGCGAAAAAAAGATTCTTTTCATTTTGATGAAAGTTAACTAGTGTAGGGAAAAAAGGCAAACATTGATGAGACAATCAAGTATGCAAAAAATAAAGCTTCCTAACTAGAATTTTCGCTTTCACTATTCCAATGCACCTACCAAAAGTAAAATGTTTTTTTTTTAACTTTTCTTCCCAATTGATGAAAATGCATTTTTCAGCTTTTGACACTAAGAAATGTAATCTATGCTCAATGATAATCCCAAAAATGAATTTTCAATGCAATGTAATCTAATTTAATTTGAAAAGTAAATGTTTAGATGAAAGCTAAGAAAATATAACTACCATTTCTTTATGGTTTTAAAAATAGCTAATAATTCTTTAACCAATAACAAATTATTAGATGATAGGGTTTGATTTATAGGGAAGGAGAGGGAGTTGAGGATCCATAATAGGAGGGATAGGTTCCACATTTCAACGGGAAGATCCATTAAATTGGGATCAAGAACTAGGAATGGGAGGTCTCGCTCTAATCCTCATTCAACTACAACCAACTCGTCATTCTCGAGGAATTTAGTAGGAGAATATTCTCCTCCATTTTAGGCAAAACTACCTGAAGAGGACCAACTTTTACTTTCTTATCAAAAGGCAGGTGGTGAGTGCTATTCGCTAGCTAGACAAAAGGTTACCAGTGGGATTTTGTCTGCTAAAAGTAGCACTGGACTTGCAAAACAAGGTTTTGGATAAGTTCTTCAAAATTTATTCAAGGAAAGTCTTATTTTTCATTTAGGGGTGCTTCTAAACATGTTTGATGGTGGATACATTGTTTTTTATAATTTTTGTCACTTTGCGACACTTGCAACATTGACGACACAAAGTGCAACACTTAGGATATGAGACTCGGAGTGTGACAAAATACTGTGTAACAACCATGTAGCTAGTCTACCCATATGGTGACCTTCTCTACATGCATTGACTTGAAGGAGCACCTACATTCTTCCTCACATCCTGCATAAGTCTCTTAGCTTCCTTGGTCCTTTTGCTTCCTTCTCTAGATGGTTCTGATTAATTGGTTATCTCCACTCTCTACTCCTCAATTTGTGCTTTCTCCATAACTTCTTGAGGTTCCTCCTTTAGAGGTAAAATCTCCTCTTCTAGTTATATGAAGCTTCCTCTCAAGAGATAATTGCATTGCTTTTCCTTCATCAAAATTTACATCCCTTCACAAAACTATCATTCTGAGGGATAGCAAGTACACACGATAGTTGTGGGGAGTTTATGTGTAACCACAAAATACCCCAATCATGTTGTTTGTTCTAGATTCTTCCTTGATTCTTTGCATACATGGAAGTAAACAAAGGCTCCAAAAATCATGAAGTGTGACACATTTGACTTTCTCCTCGAGGAGGACTCCTCCAGTGTAATAACGCCTAGAATCCAAAGATGACTCCAATTCTACAAATAGATTGTTGCATTGCACACCTTGACCCATAAATAAAAAAGTAGGCATTGATCATGGAACATCACCCTCGCTACTCCCACAATGTTATGATTCTTTCTCTTAGCCACCCCATTTTTCTATGGGTTGTGGGGTGATGTCAACTCTCGTCGAAGGCTTTCTTTTCACATAAAAGTTTAAATTCATTTGACACGTACTCACCTCCATTATCATTCCTGAGAGCCTTCACTTTGTTGCCCATTTATTTCTCAACCAGTGCCTTGAATTCTTTTAACTTTGAGAATGTCTCATCCTTCTTCCACATGAAGAAGATCTAACAATTTTATGAGAAGTCATGAATAAAAATGAAATACTATTTGTGCCTGGTAGTGAATGCTATCAAGAAAGGTCCACAAAAGTGGATCCTTTCCAAGAGTGCATGTGTTTTGTTATCCCGATCATGAAATGTGGATTTTGTGTACTTCCCCAAGGTACATATTGTTGCTCAAGTTCTCCTTTGAGGAGGCATGTGGTTATCTACTAAATGATATTCAAAGTTCCATGATGTAAATGGCCAAGTATTTTATTCCAAATTTCAATGACATCGAGGTTGTGCACCTTCTCCACATTTGTGCTCAATGCAACACAACTCTCCACATCTAGCTTGTACAAGTTTTTCACAAGAATCTCAATCTACTTCATCTATCTCATGGCTATGTGTCTTAGGAACGCCTTTCCTATGCTAAAGAACACATCATAACCACAATATTCTAACACTACAACAGAGATGAGATTTTTCTTTAGGCCCAAAATGAACGTGACATCCTTTAGCCTGAGGACGAAGAATCACTCCCTCTAAAAGCTGACTGTAAGATTCTCAGTTGCACTATACCTTCCATCGTCCTCCATATCGATGTGCATCTACAAATATTTTTCCTCCATGTCACTGAAAAAAATATTTATTTCCCATCGTGTGGAATGATGCACCTGAGTCTAAGTACCACACGCTTCCCATCACTATGCTGACCATGCATGAAATGAGGGTAAATTCAAGCTCAAACTGTGAAGCCAAAGCTTCACTTGTTTCTCCTCCTTAGGTCTTTGTGCTTTCCTTCTTATGTGGAGACTTCATGGCATAATGACCTAATTCATGACAATGGAAGCATTTAAGTTTTGAAAAATATTTCTTCTTTCCCCCTTGACTAGATTTTGGTTTGGATTGGGATTTGTTTGCTTTTCCCTTCTTCTCCTTTCTAGCTAACGCAATTTTTTCTTCATCATTTCCGTTGGATGAAATCCCATCTCCAATATTTGTCCTTGTTTCATCCTATATGAAATCAAACCATAAGCACTCCCAACTTGGTAGTTTCTCCCTCCCATTCATAAAATCTTGATAGCTATGCCAACTCTTGGGAAGGCCCAAAAGGGATAAGGTTATCATGTCTTATTTAGGGACATTATGTTATCTAGGAAATTCCTTCTACAAATAGAAGTGATCCCTCTAGTCCAATGAGTGGATCTAGTAACAATTGAAACAAATACATGCAAAACTATTCTAGTTTAAGTTAGAATGAGATGAGAGAGGATAGATGGCGTACCTCACTCCTATGCAGTATCTTTTCAATGTCGATAAGGATCTCCTCACTTCCAATCTTGATCCTTTCTATTATGTTTTGAATGAATACCTACAAGAGAGATCAAACAAGGAAAACAAAGGAAAAACATAACATATTCATCCTAATGTAAAGCATACGACAGATCAAGGAGCATCATACTAAGAAAGTAGTCATTTACATGCTTTTGGAAAGTAAACATGCATTGTATTAATAATAAACACATGAGGTAAGCATACAACCATTGCCTTAATGTGGGAAGCCTACTTTTGGATGGGTTTCCATGTCCAAGCCAAGAATTCTCAAGCTCTCCTTTTTCCTTCACAAATTGTTAGCAATTAGGCACAATTTAGTAGCAACATGACTAATCTAGTCCAACCAACCACTTGAGGCTATATGGGAATGTATTTATATGGAAGGATAGGGAGTTAGCGATCCACAAAAGGGGTAAGAAGGTCATCATATTAATGGTAAGATCCCTAAAGGTAGGATCAAGGACTCAAAATGGGAGAAATCGACCATATCCTTATTCAACAATAACCATCTCATTGTTCTCAAGCTTTGTAGTAAGAGAATATTATGCTCCCTTTTTGGAGAAACTACCTGAAGAGGACCGGTATGGATTTTCCTATCCCATGTCATGTTGCTAGTGCTAGTTACTAGTTAGACCAAAGGGTAAGCATAGTTTTTCCTGCTAAAAATAGCATTGGGCTTGCAAATAGGGTTTTTTTGACAAGCTCTTCTAGAATTACTTCAAGGAATTTCTTCTTCTTCTTTTCAGGGATGCTATGATCAATGTTTTTCATGGTGAATTCATTGACAAATTTTGTCACTTTGTGACATTTTGGGCAAAGTTTGACAGCTCAGGGTATGAGATGGGGAGTGTGACAAATTAATGGATAACACGTTAACACCAACCCCGCCAAGTTCATCACAACACTTTGTAAACTTTCTGAGATACCTCAGAATTGTGTCATTCTTTTGCAACTTGATACTTAGAAGTTTATCATTAATCACCAGCTTCTTGTGGTCACTACTATGCTCGAACATTTTTTCAATGATTTCCACATCGCAAAAAATGTTTCTTTTCTATGGAGATTCGAGAAATTATGATTCTGTACTACCTCCAAGATTATTCTCCTTGGCTACATCTTTCTCCCACTAGTCAAGGTTTTGGGCATCAGATGCTTGTGGTTTTGCAACATTTATCTTGATTTATTCTAACAATTCATTGTCATCCAATACTGCCTCTATGTGGTCCTTCCATGCAACAAAATTAGAGGTGCCTTCCAAGACATACTCTAGCCTTGGTCCATTGAAGGTCTTCTTCTCAGCTCTCGAGAAATCTCACTACTCTAATCTTCAAATTTGAACCTCTAAGAAACAACTTCAAATTTTTTACTCTATTGTGAATCGAACTCTAATCCCAGGTAGCAATTAGGTTGTATATTTGCATCTTTTAATGAAGTTTTAATCAAAATCACATGACACAAACCTACACTACTTCTCTGCGGACATTATTTCACAATTTAGAATAGAAATCTCAGACCTACAAGAATGCATAACACACATGCAATAATTATTTTTATCTGGGGAAATAATCTACTAAAAACCCCAATGCCTCTTGCATTAATCAAATGAATAGAGATGTATTACAATTTCTTTTCTCAACTCAGCTCACCTTGCAAGTGCATAACCTTTCTCTCTACTCACTGAAGGTCACTGACCCAGACTTAGTCAAAAATTTTCTCAGCTTGAGATCTTATTTCCTTTATATTTTCCTTTAGGAATTATCCCCTATTATTTAGGAAAATCCTCTAATTGAATTACACAATTCCTTAGGTTGGTCATCTGACTACATGCAGCACTTGTACACTCAAGACTAGTCTACAACTGATGTTACATTGCCCTGGAATCTCCACCTCAACTGGGTTAATCGAATTCTCTAGATGCACTAGATATTTTGGGTTTATTAATCAGTTAAATGGATGATCATTGAGTTT
>APFE030354959.1:0-16251 GCA_000404065.3 Pinus taeda | reverse complement strand
CAAATCTTCCAAATGGAAAGAACCCCTTCCAAATAATGAATAGATTCAGTAGGGTCCCAACTGAAGAGAATCAAACTTTTGATGGCATCCTATCTTTTCATTGCCTTTGCCCCAAAGCAAGACTAGGTCACCCATTCTGAAATCCTTGTGCTTGGGTTTCCTATCAAACACCTCTTTCTCCCCTTTCTAATAATCTATGAACCTTTTGTACGCCTTTCCTCTTACCTCATACACTTTTGTCCACTGATTGATTCTTGTATTTAATGATTCATCATTTGTGGTAAAACCTGCAATAGCTTAAAAATTGGCAACTAAAGGTTTACAAGGTGCACAATCTCCATACCATAAACAAATTCAAATGAGCTCTTGCATATGCCTTCTTGGTGGCAATTCTATCCATCCAAAGAGCATATTTATTCTTATCACTGCACTTCCTTTGTTCTCTCTGGTTGTCTTCTTGATGATTCTGATTAATATTTTGTTGCTTGATTCAACTAGACCACTCCATTGGTCAATAATAGCTAGAGGCATCTGACAAGAAGTTTCCATGCTAAAAAATAATTATCGATTTCCCAAATATGAAACTAGATGCATTAGCAACAATTGTCTCCAATTGGATGTGAAATATAGTTATGATATTCTATTTTAAAAGTTCGATGATAAGAGAGGCATTAGTGTTAGTTTTCCTTCACCTTGTAAGAGCACTTTGTATTTAATTCCAAGCAATAAATAACTAAATAAACACACAGCTAGATTCCTAACAAAAATACTGAGGGGAAGGAATTAACAATCTGAATCACATGAATCACAAATAGATTTCTGCCCAACAAATCAATTAATAATTAATAAAAGTTAGAACCTACTTGGGCTCTCATCCTAAGATAATGGCCCAACTGAGAAAATACAGATACAAAATTACCTTGGATCTATATCTCCAACCTCTTTGCACTCCCTCGAACCTGTTACCTCAAACTCTAGCAAGTCTTGCAAAGGGGTTCCCTACAAGGCAATGCACTAGACCAAGTGAAAACAATGAGGTGTGGCAGGAGACTCAGTATATTATGGAGTCACCAATGAAGGATAAACCAATAAGTGGATATGGAGTGACCCAAATAATCCCTTTCCATAAGAGGTTGAAGAATATAGTTGCTCGCTTTCTAAGTAAGGTACAATGTCTTCTAGGAGAAGGATGGGAGGATTTGAGGGTTAGGTTTAAGAAATATGACTTGTGAAAGAGCTTCCCAATCCCTAAAATCCTCATTAAAATTGGTATCCCAGATGGTTCTTGAAGAATTATATTTTCAAAGGAATGGGACCACATGGGACCAAGTGGACCGAGCCTAGGTTAGGAGGTAAAGGTTTAGCAACCAATGATTCCCTTAACCCGGACTAGGAAGGGGAAATGATCAAAGAAATAATTTTCACTTAAAGGTGTTGAATTGATCCTATGAGGCACTAGCCTTGGGGATATTAGGGAAAAGTTTGATATCGAAGCTAGGGCTTGGATTTTCTCACAACTCCACCATCGAAATGACTTCAAAATTGGAGGAGGCATTGAGGAGACACCAACGCAGGAGAGGATAGGAGATCAAACTTTTTGGAGGGGTATTTTGTCGGGAAAATGATGCCCTAGGTGACCCAACTTGGCTAGACCTAGGAAAAGGTTAAAAAGAGTTGATTTTAGGTGACCAACTCTTGGTAGATTAGTGCCTTAGTATTGGGAGAATGAAGTCTATGATAAATATGAATGAATACCTTGGTTCTTAGTCAAGGAGGCCTCAAGACTACCTTGCTAGCCTTCTAGGGAAAAGAGAAGCAATCTTGCAACATTTATACTTCGATGTGCGAATGGTGATGGCTTATCAAGATGAATTCATTGATAGAATTATCCCAAGGAGATTTCATTCAAATCACATGGCCCATACATTGAGAGATGTTGTATAGAGACAAAATTCCACAATTTAAGCAATAATCCCTTTTTACATTGGATTGGCCCTGACCTTGATTTTTCTATCCTTCTTTATATGCCTTTTTCCTTTTTATCATTTTATTTGATTAACTTCACAGGGCTCAAGGTGTAAGAGCATGATGTATAAGATATGGTAGTGAATACCCCTCTTTTAAGGTAGGGTGGTTTATTACCTACCAGGGGTTGAGACAATCATGGATTCTTATTGTTGATTTCTGGTAGCATTGGATGTGCTCTAAGCCTCAAAATTTGTAGGGAGGCTAGGACACATGTATTCCAGAATACCCATAAATCGTTTTGGGAAATTCCACCCGAAAACAGTTTTATTAAAATAATTAATTATTTTTAATGGATGCCTAAGTCTAAACCTAGGAAATTAAAATAATTAAAGGTTATTAATTAAAATGGGGGTGAAAATTCTAGATGAAGATGAGGATCAAGTCTAAATGATTTGAGCCATTAATTAGAGTCTAATCTGGGTCATTGATTGATCAACGAGAGAATTATAAGAAGAGGCTTGATGGGAATTTGGAAGACACATCGAGTGAGAGATCAGAGATCGATTTTCTCAAGAGAGCATCGCAACAATTTCTAGAGAGGTCATTGAGGAGATTTCTTGCAGTGAGGGGAAGGTACAATTTTCTGGTTGGAGAGTTTCCTAATATGGGGATACATTGCAGAGGAGGCAGAGAGAGATCCGCAAGAGGCAAAGTAGAGCCAAACTGAGGCAGCGCAGAGGCCTTGAGGAGATTTGTGGATTTGCTAAGCAGATCAGATCCAATGTCAGGATCCGGGGTGTGAGACCAGAGCCCCAGAAGATAGAGAATCCAGCTAGCAGATCGATCAGCTAGAAGGAGTGACACAGGCCCCAATAGGTGTGATGCAGAGCAACGTAGTGATTAAGCAGAGGCTGCATAGAGGTAGCTTGGGGCTAGCAATTCAATGGCTAGATCAGGGTCGAATCTCCAGCGATAGTGTGAGGTATTTTTAACTAATTCTTTGCCAGTCAGGTTCTCTGTATCGGATAGCCAGTGAGGCATCCAAAGATTGTATTAAAAAACTACTGCATAATAATTCAAACCCTCAGCTGCTGCACCAGTTTTCCCACATTGGTTTCTTCAGGTGACATTTGTCCAAAAACATCGGTGTCACTTGTGTGTGCTATTTCTTTCTTGCTCAGTTCTTGTTTCTGCATATTATTTAAAGTTGTGAAGGTTGCAGTTGTATTTATTTCAATGTTTACCATATAATATTGTAAATAACTTGATTCAGTAGGAGAAATATAATTGTTGTTGCATTAGTCATTTGGAGTTTTTGTATTTTCACACCTATATGATGAAGGAGGCGCATAGAACCTATAGGAACGATTGTAATGGCCATGATGATGGCGTAGAGCTCATGTATTGGATTTTTCCCATGCGCTAAATGTGTTTTTCCCAACCATCTTTTGCATTTTGTGGTACATTTTCCTATTGGATGTGGCCAAATATGCTTTTATCTTTCGTTTTAGCTGCATCAACCTCCAAGGCATCATTCTAGTCCTGGCCCAAGGTGTGGGCAAGGGGAAGGGGTGAGCCAACCCTATGTGGACCTAGAGGAGGAATGTGGATCCAGGTGGGAGAAATGATGAATCGGGTAATAATGAGTGGAAAGGGAGTAATAGAAGCAGATAAGGGAGCAAGACCACGCAACCAAAATTCGAGGTTTCTCGTGAAAAACCATCCCTAAAGCCAAATGGTCAATAGAAGAGAATCCATAGGAATAAAATCCAAGGTTAATATTCAAAAGGGGTCTAGGGGGCAAGAGCACAGTCCTCACCCATTCTTTCCACTGAATCCCTCTATTAATCCATGCCTAGAGGTGTCCAAGATAAGCAAACTACAATACTCAATTACCAAAAGACAAGGCATACCTTTAGGTTTGGGAGACCCACCTTCAAACATACGATCATGGTAGATGGGCAAGGGACCACATGGCTAGCTCAGGTGGCAGAGTAATGGCACAATGAGCTAGCTAGTGACTGCAAGGGGCTGTTGACTGCCAATTGAGGACCATCTCGAAGAAAAAAATTTCTCCTAGGGATATCACCCACAAAATGGTGGGTAACATCTAGCTCCAATAGGGACGTGATCTCCGAAGAATTGGGCGAAGCTACTCGAATGGGAGGTCACAAGAACAACAATCTCATGGTTACCGTAGACCTGTCATCTACACATATAATAGATGAAAAACATGGGGCAACATGAGTTCGCGGCATTTGGTGATTGCACATGCTATATGTTAGGCCATAAAATCAACAGAAAATAAAATATGCATCTATCTACCATGAGAAGTATCATATGACGTTAATTCTAATGAAAAATCAGCATGCGATGCATCCTACTCTACCATTCATATGATACAATGTCAAGTCTCGGGATAATACTCCTTTAGGAGTTGTCCATCTATGGGGAGGGGAACAAACTCTCCATCAGGAGTTTCTAAATTACATGAGTTTATTCCTGCCACATCGCTTACCTTGAATGGACCTATCCAAAGGTTGTCCCACTTCTTGTGCATGCTAGATTTTTCTCTTCTTTTGTCCCACAAGAGTACTTGATCACCAGGATTGAATGCTTTGTGTTAGCTATTTTTAAAAGAGATTTTCATTTTGTCATGACTACAAACAATTTGATCAAAATCTTTCCTTTTATTTTCGTTATTTTCAATTATTTGATCAATTTAGGATTGTATGTTCAATTGGCCCATAGGGCATACTTGATCTTGCTATCCCAATCCTTTTTATTGTTGCCAATGGTTCTTTTGATAATTTTTATGAGGTTCTTGTTACTTGACTCGACCTACCCATTTCCTTGAGGGTAAATAATTAGAAGAAAGTGATAAGATTATGTCGTACTTGTTACACACGGATGTCAGAGCCATGGAATCAAAATCTTTGGCATTATCAGTGATAATCTTGGCAGGAACACTAAACTTGGTAATGATTCTATCCACAAGGAAATTCATAACCTTCTGGTCAATTGTGTTCTTGGTGGGTATCACTTCAACCCACTTGGTGAAATAGTCAATCATTGTGAGGATCCATCTATGCCCATTGCTAGAATTGTCTTTGAATTCACCAATAAAATCAAGGCCCCACTGTTGAAAGGGCGCATTGACAACAACGTTTTTCAATGGCATAACCGCAAGGTGCTACTTCCTAGTGAATAGTTGGCAAGGCTGGCATCGTTTTACAAAGTTTAGTGTGTCAGCAAAAATGGTGGGCCAGTAGTAACTTGCCCTCAAAATATTATGAGTAGTGGTTTGGGCAGCATAATGTCCATTGTAAAAACCAACATGGAATTCACTCATCAATTTTTCAGATTCTTCCTTGCTAACACATCAGAGTATCACCCCATCAAGACTCATCCATCCAAAGCCATCTTGGGTCAAGAAAAACTTAAATGATTTTAATCTCAAAGCTCTTCTCTTGTGATCAAGGAGGTTGGGGGGGTGGTGAGGGGGAAGATAGATTGCGTAAATAATAAACAATGTTTGTGTACCAGTCGTCATTTTCGAGCTTAGTGGAAGTAGGACATAATTGCTCCTTCTCTCCTTCTCTAATGGCTTGGTTGTTACTTTCTGTAAGCATTTTAGCCAACCCTTGTCCCTTGATCACCTTCTTGGGACAGATATCAAGGTCTTATTCTTGGATTTTGGACACCCATTTCCCCCTCGACCCAAGACAATCATATTGTGATAGCACATCCCTCATAGCAGGGTAGGGGACATATGAATTAATCTTATTGTACCCCACATAAGCCCTAAAGTACTTACGTGATTTGACAAGAGCGTAGGCTTGTTTTCAGTGATAGTGTATCTTGTCATAGCATCCCTAAGGGGATTACTCATGAATGCCATATGTCTCTTCCCTCCTTCCTCATCCTTTTGCATGAGGGTACCAGTGATAGTGTCCATGGATGCAGAGCAGTATATGATAAAATCCTTGGTGTAATCAGATCTGATGAGGACAGGAGCAGAGGAAATTATTTCCTTAATTTCTTCAAAGGCTTGATGTGTTGATTGGCTCCATAAGTAGGGAGTACTGTTCTTTAGGAGGTCATTCATAGGCTTGATGATTTCAACAAAATTTGGCACAAATCTCCTTACAAAATTTATTTTGCCGAAAAAGGATCTTAAGGCACTTTGATCCTTAGGAGGAGCGATGCTTTTGATGGATTGAATTCAATCAAGGTCAATGCTAATCCCATCCTTAGAGACCATGTGCCCTAATATTTTATCCTTGTCAACGCCGAATAGTGACTTCTTAGGATTCACAGAGATGATATATTATTTACACTTCTCAAATACCTTTTTCATGTGCTTGCAATGATTATGTCTTTGTTTAGAGGCAACAGTCAAATCATCTTGATAGATCTCCATTATCTTTCCAATTAGGTCTCTAAAATCAAAATCCATAGCCCTTTGGAAGGTGGATCCAACATTGAGGAGGCCAAATGTCATCCTAAGTTACATGTATGTTCCCCATGGTGTGGTGAAGGTAGTTTTCAGGTGATCTTCTCCCTTTACAATGACTTCGTTATACGCGGAAAAACCATCAAGGAATGACATCATTTCGGACCCTATTATCCTTTGTAGGAGATTCTCCATATTCGGTAAGGGATAATTGTCTTTTAAGCACACACGATTGAGATCCCTAAAGTCAATACACATGCTAATGTTACCATTATTTTTACAGGTGATCATAGGATTAGATATGTATGACAAATGTCATATAGGGGATGTTGTCCCTGCATCGACCATTCTTCAGAGCTATTCCTTGACTAGAGGTGCAAGCTTGGGGTTTATTCTTCTTAATTTTTTCTTAACAAGCTTGGCACCCTCCTTGAAAGGAATAGTATGTTGGATTACTTTAAGGCTATAGGCTTTCAAATCATCATAAGACAAATCAAACACATCCTTGAATTCCCTTAATAATTTCTCGAGCTCACCCCTTTCTTGTTTGGACAAGTTTTACCCGATTTTGACCATTTGAGGAGAGGTTTCAGATCCAAGGTTGAGATCTAACATGTCAGGTGATTGTTGATCATCATTTTTAGTGGTAGTCACGTCATTCCTATCAAAATGTTGTTCGTTTACCATATCATTACCCTTTCTTTTAGGATATTCATGGTCTTGGAGGAAATTGGCTATGTCTTGATCATCTTCAAAAATAGGCCAATGTTCCTCATAGTTAGGGATAGAGGGCTGGTGGATTGTGTCAACTATAAACTTCCCCCTCTTGGCAATATCACTGCAAATGATCGAGGATGTGGATGCAACTATGGCTAGGGCATTGGCCATGTCATTGAGACATCGATCAATGGCCAAGAAGTGTATTTCTTTGAACCCCTTGATCATACTAATGATTCTTTCCCTATAAGGTTTCAATTTTTCATACTTTGTTTCGAAAGTCCCCCTTATTTGTTAGATGACAAGGTTAGAGTCTCCAATTATGATTAATTGTTGAATCTCCCTTGATCGGGTCACCTCAATGTGAAATTTTCTGAATCTACACATCATAAATCCTACCGCAATCACTGGTTTATCATCTCCTACTTGTTTTTACATTCAAAAAGTTATTTAATTTTTTAAATACTGATGAAAAACACTACTGCAAACTAAACTGACATACAGATCATAAATTGAAACAAATATGAGACAAGCACATAAGTGACACCGTTATTTTTGGACAAACGTCCTTGGAAAAACCCAATGTGGGAAAACCGGTGCAACAGCTCTGAGCGTTTACTATTATTAAGTAGTAGCCTTGAATACAACTCTGGATACCCTCTCGACTGTCTAGTTATAGAGATAAAATATACTTGTAGAAAACTAAGTGAGATTACCTCACTTCACCTGGAAAAATCTCTCTAATCTGGAAACTGAACTGACTATCCCTGGCTACAATTGTGTTGCCCCTTCGCATTAGCTGCGTGGGCTAGTGTGGAGCACACTAAGACACTGTGTTAACTCTGCGCTGCCTCCTGGAGCTCTGACGTTAGCCTTCTCGACTGATCCTACTGCTCCCCGGCTGAATTCAAACTTTTGCAGGAGTGCAACTCCTCCCCTGCGCTGGCACTGTGTCAGGCAATGCATGGGCCCTTCTGGCCCAACGTCAGCCTCCCTTGGTCTATGCTGCCTCCTCTGGATTATATTTGCATCTCTCTATTGTGTATTCGGAGTCCCGAAGAAGATCCTCCAACCCCAACTATCCTTGCCCCTCTGCTGCAACTCAGATCACCAGTTCGATTTTCTCAGCAAACCACACCTCAGAAAAATCGAACTTCTTTGATCACATGGTGTATCTCCAACTGACCCTGAAGCCTCCTCTTATACTTTTCCTGTTGATGAATCAAAGACCGAGATTAAGTCCCTAATCAACGACTAAGATTAAAACAGACTTGATCCTTGCCTCTTAGAAGCTTCTCACCCATATTTTTATTTTCCTAAGTTTAGACTTAGGAACCCCATTAAAAATATTAATTATTTTAATAACTCTCAATCTGGGTGGAATTTCTCCAAATGATTTCTGGGTCTTGGAGATCTAATGTGTTCTAGCCCCTCCACAAAATTTTGGAGCTAGATCACATCCGATACTATCCAAAATCAACAATCCCTCTTAGCTAGAAATGTGCTCTAGCAATACTTCTCAATAGAAGTATTACACTGATCCATTGCATTGGTCCTCTGTGCTGCTGATGCTTGGCTTGTTGCCCTTCATCCACTGCACTATTGCATCCTGTACTGCTTCCCATGACTCTGCCACTGTAACTGCTACATCTGTACTGCAACCCCCTCTCAAAGTATTGCATCATGCTACCCATAGCACTGCCACTACTAACTGCTGCTCTACAACTCAGTTACTGAGAAGTAAGTAACTGAAACTTCACCCAAAGAAATTTACATGCTAGTCAATATGGATGCCTCGTGATGTTGAAGCTGCTTCTGCTGCTAATCTATGTTGACCCTCTGTTGCTATTGCGCTGCTGCAATTTTCTTTGTGCCTCTTGCACTGCTACAACATTCACTGTGTTGCTTCAGACTTTGGCACTCTAGCTCTTCCATTGTTGCTCCATCACACCTCACACCAAATGACACTCATAATTTTGCTACTAACGTGAAGGGTTCCCGTAGCTGTATGTGATCCAAGAGTTTGGGCTCCTCAAGGATCCTGCCCCTCCTGTAGTCCTCCTAACTACATCTCGATGTCACCCCACCTCTTCTCCAGAGGTGCATGAGCACTCATGGCAAAATCCTCATCATCATCCTCCTTGTTAGCCTTCGCTGGAGCAACCTTCGAGTTAGAAGCCTCTTCCTTTCCCTTCTTCCTGGGGCACTAAGTGGCAAAAAGTCCTAGTTCACCACACCTGAAGCATCTGACCTTGGTTATATCCTTTTCCTTCCTTTTTTGCTACCCATGTTGTCCCGATGACGTGAGAAATGCATCCTCCTCCTCCTGTCGAAGAGTTGCCCACATTTCCTCCCAACTAGGGAGAGAAGATCTGCCCAATATAATCTAGAACAATGTCTCCCAATCTTCGGTGATTACATTTAGGACATTCCTAACCATGAACTCAAGATCTAGTGTAGACCCCACGAAAGTCAACTAGTCTTGAATCCATTGCAACTTGAGAAAGAAGGGATCAATCTCTTCTCCCTTCTGCATCTGGCACTGCCTTAGCTGATTCTCCAATAGCATCTTCTGTTGAACAGAAGTCCCCTGGTACAAGGTGGTCAATGTTTCCCACATCTCCCTTGATGTGTCCTTTTCAGTAATGTGTGGGACCAAATGATCTCTGACCCCATCTAGAATCATGCTTTAGCCTTCGCCTAGGCCTCTTCGTACTTTTGCAGCGGATCAACGTCGATTGAAACAAAAACCACCTTCAAGGCATAGTCCTTGATGTGATTCTTGTCTAAGATTACCAAGATCCTGGCCTTCCAGATGACAAAATTGGATGCTCAATCCAATCTATCCTGATCCCTTAGTCCATTGATTTCCATCTCTGCTAAAAAATATAGCACTGGTTCTCTTCTCCCTCTCCTGTTGCTAATCCAGCAAGACTAGGATCTGGATTTCTTAGGTGCTAGAAATCCTCTAAGGAACAATCTCCTCTAGACTACCTTTGAGTCCTGATTTCCTTCACGGAAATCCTCTGGCCAAATGTCGAATCACTCCTCTCCAATCCTCCTTTACTGCTGCAACTTGGATCTAGATTTCTTTGGCTAGAAATATTTCAAGGCAGTGACTCCCTTTACCTCGGCATTGTCTCCATAAACATTGTTTTGCACCAAAAACAATGTCCCACCAACTCCACTGATTGAATCTACTCTGCTCTTCCAACCCCAACAACTGACTGATTTGAGCCTCTCAGGCTCAGCGCTGGCCCAGAGAGTTGACGCAGTCACTCCGTGAGATCCTCTCGGGTATTGCGTTGCCCTGTATAGGCTCGAAATGCTGACATAGGCACTGCTTGAGCCTCTGCGTCACTTCTTTAGCTCTGCATCAATCCTTCAGCTGTTGCTCTGCCTCTGAAACAACGTTGTCACTCAGGACAGTTGCTTCTCTGCAACAAATTCACTAGATCTCCCAACTGATGTCTTCAGTATCCTATGATTTGCAATGCTCTGGTACCATGTGAAAATTTCTAAATCTATGCATCAAAAATCCTACTGCAATCACTGGTTTATCATCTCCTACTTGTTTTTACATTCAAGAAGTTATTTAATTATTTAAATACTTATGAAAAACACTACTACAGACTCCACTGACATACAAATCATAAATTGAAACAAATATGAGATAAACACACAAGGGACACCGTTATTTTTGGACAAGCGTCCCTGGAAAAACCCAATGCAAGAAAATCAATGTAGCAGCTCTGAGGGTTTTCTATTATTAAGAAGTAGTACTGAATACAACTCTGGATGCCCTCTCAGCTATCCGATTACAGAGATAAAATATACTTGTAGAAATATAAGTGAGATTACCTCACTTCACCCGGAAAAATCTCTCTGATCTGACAACAGGACTGACTATCCCCGGCTACAACTGTGTTGCCCCTTTGCATTAGCTGTGTCAGCCTACGTGGAACACACTAAGAGACAGCGTCAGCTCTGTGTTGGCTCCTCTACTTCTTGGAGCTCTGACATCAGCCTTCTCAACTGATCCTATTGCTCCTTGCTGAATTCAGACTTCTGCAGGAGTGCAACTCCTCCCCTATGTTGGCACTGCCTCAGGCAATGCGTGAGCCCTTCTGGCCCAGCATCAGCCTCCCTTGGTTTGCGCTTCCTCCTCTGGCTTATCTATGCCTCTCTCTGCTGTGTATTCGGAGTCCTGGAGAAGATCCTCTAACCCCAACTATGCCTACCCCTTTGCTGAAACTCAGATCACTAGTTCGATTTTCTCAGCAAACCATGCCCCAGAAGAATCGAACTTCTTTGATCACTTGGTGTATCTCCAACTGAACCTCAAGCCTCCTCTTATACTTTTCTTGTTGATGAATCAACGGTCGAGATTATGTCCCTAATAAACAACAAAGATTAAAACAAACTTGATCCTCGCCTCTTAGAAGCTTCTCACCCATATTTTTATTAATACACATTAATATTTTTATTTTCCTAAGTTTAGACTTAGGAACCCCATTAAAAATATTAATTATTTTAATAACTCTCAATCCGGGTGGAATTTCTCCAAACGATTTCTGTGGCTTGGAGATATCATGTGTTCTACCCCCTCCACAAAATTTTGGAGCTAGAGCACATTTGATGCTAGCCAGAATCAACACTCAAGTCCTAATAGGAGGGCCTCATACTCAACTATGTTATTGGTGCAAGTAAATTGGAGCCTTAAAGAGAATAACAAGTACTCCTCGAAAGGGGATATGAATTCTATCCTTAGAGTGAGCTCCATCAAAATACATTACCCATAGCCTGGGGAGAGGGGAAGTCTTGATATGCTCACTTTTGAAAATTCTCCATTCCCTAAGTTATCTTCTTTTAAGTCATTATCAGATTCTTGAGAGGTGGAAATCATTAGGGCAGAGAACTCTTGCCTAGGGATGGATACATAGGAGTTTTGTTTCCAAGGGAGGTATATAGCAGAGCTATCCTCACTGATGGACTAGTTAAGATCTTCAATGAGTTGTTTTGATAGAATCATACCTCATGTTGGATTTGTTTTGATAATGGTGATGTTTATAGAGAATTGTTTCTTAGGGTACGTATGGAAAAAGATCTTTCTACTTTCTACCAACCCACATGCCCTTAATTATTCACAGTTTAGAATCACCTTGCCCCAACATTTCTTTGATAAGGTATAACCAAGATTTTTCATAATACTCAAGGGCATGATATGGATAGGGCACCTGGAGTTTAGAATGCAATTTTTCAAAGTATACCTGTTTATTCCCAGAGTTACATAGAAAGGGTCAGTCATACTTAAAATCAATCTTAGGGGAATTCTTGTAGCAGAGTTAGGAGGTTCCTTTGTCTTGTTGTTGATTTCTTGTAACATGATTTCTTCATGATGGGGCATACTTCCACTTGAGGGGGAAGGCTCATCTTCGATTTGTAGCATGTTGATGGAATTATGCCTCATGGCTTCTCTAAGGTCACACATCGTGTTTTGAGCTTGTAAGAGACGAGAGGGGTTTTTATTTCAGACATTGAAAACCAACTTCGCTTTGAAGGCATTGAGGTAAGAAGCCATGGCTACATCTTTTGGGGGATACATTTCTTGAGGGATAGAATGGATAATCATATTGAATCTTTGGTTGAACTCAACAATGGTTCATCTTCTCTTCTTTTGCTAGACAAGAGCCCTTTGTATATTTGGACCACATCCTTTTTGGGAGACCACCTTCTTCTAAAGACTTGGACAAATCCTTCCCATGTAGAGATGGAAGATGAAGGAAGGTTAAAATACCAATACTGGGTGTTTCCTATCAAGGTTGTAGCAAAGGAAATCATTTGGCTATACTCATTATATAGTTCAGCGCATGTCCGATATTCAATTTTAGAAGATGTTCTTGGGGGTCCTCCTTGCTTGTGAACATAGGCCGTTTGGGATCTTCGGGCATTGCACAAAAGAGAGCTTCGGTCATTGAGGAAAGGTCTAAAGGTCTAAAGATCTTGTGTTTCTATTTCTCAATTGATTTAACTTCTTGTTAAAGAATGGAATGTGGGGTTCGTCATCTCTTCTTCGATGGTAAGTTAAACCTCAGAATTTTCCATCTAGGAAAAAGAATGGGGAGTTGCCAGAGGAATGTTTTATAGATGTTGTCAATGAACCAATTCATTGATGATTTACTGGGCAGGTAGACCTTCTTCCTCCCTGGAAATGATGCTAAAATGTTATCGCTCAAACTAGCAGGGGACCTAAAGGGGATACCTAGAGGGAAAATGTTAGACCAAGGGCAATAAATGGAGACTTAACCCATTGTCACCTCAGCTAAGGCTCCCTACTATTTACGAACATTCACCGATGGGAGGAGACCTGGTATATTATGGAGTCAACAATAAAAGATAAATCAATAAGTTGATATGGAGTGACCCAAATAATCCCTTTCCAGAAGAGGTTGAAGGATAGAGCTTGCTTGCTTTCTAGCAAGGTACAATGTCTTCTAGGAGAAGGATGGGAGGATTTGGGAGTTAGGTTTAGGGAATATTACTTGTGAAAGATTTTATCAATCCCTAAAGTCCTTGTTGAAATTGGTATCCCGGATGGTTCTTGAAGAATTATATTTTCAAAGGAATGGGACCACACGGAACCATGTGGACCTAGCATAGGTTAGGAGGTAAGGGTTTAGCAACCAATAATGTTCTTAACCCAGACAAGTAGGGGGCAAGGATCAAAGAAAGAATTTTCACTTAAAGGTGATGAATTGATCCTATGGGACACTAGCCTTGGGGATATTAGGGAAAATTTTGATCTCGGAGCTAGGGCTTGGCTTTTCTCACAACTCAATTGTTGGAATGGATTCAAAATTAGAGGACGCCTTGAGGAGACACCAACGCAGGAGAGACTAGGAGGTTAAAATTTTTGGAGGGGTATTTTGTCGAGAAAATGATGCCCTAGGTGACCCAACCTGGCTAGACGCAGGAAAAGGTGAAAAATAGTTGATTTTAGGTGACCACCTCTTGGTATATCAATGCCTTAGTTTTGGGAGAATGGAGTCTATGATAAATATGAATGAAGACCTTGGTTCTTAGTCAAGGAGGCCTCAAGACTACCTTGCTAGCTTTCTAGGGAAGAGAGAAGCAATCTTGCAGCTATTATACTTCTATGTGAAAAAGGTGATGGCTTATCAAGATGAATTCATTGATAGAATTATTCCTAGGATATTTCATTCAAATTACATGGCCCATACATTGAGAGATGCTATATAGAGACAAAATTCCACAATTTAAGCAATAAATGCATGCAACAATTAGCTCTAAAAATAGAGAAAATCCCAATCCAATGTATATGAAAAATTAAAAAAAGAATAACATTAAAGGCATATACTTACATGTAATAGAACATATCCAACCATCCACTATTTGGCAATAGAGAAGTTCCAAGATAAGATAAACCAAATCCGTACATCAAAATTCATCCATAAAGCTCCAATTCATCCTCCAAGAAAAAGTGCAAAATTCTCAAGAGAGAAGAGATCCAATCCAAAGTGATGATGAGAAAATGAACTCATCTCACTTGTATCTATACACTAATGAGGATTTCAATTTAGTCTCCTTGGCCTACATAGTGAGCTAATAATCTAACTTTAGGTGACAAGCCCACCAAACTAGCTCACAAATGAAATAATAAGCCTCCTAAGAGATCAGATGATAAATAATAAATGTTGTAGGGCCCTCCAAGAAGCTTGATGAGGTCCCTGGGTGCCATAATGAAGAGTATGACCCTCAAAAGTGATGGACAAGGGGTTGGCCCCTTGTTCTCCAAACAATAAATCTGTGGTGCTCCCAATGGGTGTGGGGGCACAATAACAACCTCATGGGTCTCCAAATGAGTCGAATATGCCTGTAGATTGTCTGCAAGGGCTCTGAGGATGGTGTAGGGGATGCCACATCATCATACAAGTCCTAGGTCAGCTGCCAAGTGCATGGTACGACCCAGCTGCCAAGTGCATGGTACATCTGTGGGGCTGACTGGGAAAAGGTCAACCAGGTGCATCTTCCTCGTCCAATAGGAGTATCTCGGGCATATGTGATCATCCTCGGGGATTGATGGAATGTTGTCTACTATTGTGGATGCCCATGGATCTCAACACACACCCTACATGTGCCAATGTAGCTCTCTTGAGGATTAGGACCCCGTATAGGGAGACCATCTGTAATCCTGCATAAGATCCAATGCGTCCCCTAGCCTTCTAGTACAACAAGTCATTAGAGAAATCGAGTAAATGAGCTTACCAACCATGGACCACAGGTGGGGACTTCATAATGGCCTGCCCTTCCATAATGGGCTTTGGGATGTGCCAATGTCTCCTAAACTGCAAATGGGATTAACCAAGTATCCTATTAGGTGGTTTCTACTTCTAAAGGGGATAATATATTCAAGGGAAATCTTTCAAAAGGTGGTGGCATGTGATAGATAGGTGAATGTAGTATGGGATGAGAAGGGGCAACCCTGGGCCACATGCTGGGGTACAAGGGGTAGCCAATAGAAGGGAAGCTCATACTTGGGTTTATAATGTATAGGAGGGAGAAATAGTGGTACATGAGGTGCCCCGGGCTTGATTTTTCCACCCATATTTATACGCCTTTTTATGTTTCTTTTTATTAACTGCTCGGAGCTCAAGGGGTACGAGCATGATGTATAAGATATACCAGTGAATACCCCCCTTTTAAAGTAGGTCAGTTTATTGCCTAATAGGGGTTGGGACAATCATGGGTTCCTATATGATGGAGGAAGCTCATATAACCTACAGGAACTAGGGTGATGGCCATGATGATGGGGTAGACCTCATGTGTTGGCTTTTTCCGACATGCTAAATGTGTTTGTCCCGACCATATTTTGAATTTTGTGGTACATTTTCCTATTGGATGTGGCGAAATATGCTTTTATCTTTTCTTTTTTTTGCATCAACCTTCCAGACCTGACTCAAGGTGTGGGCAAGGGGAAGGGGTGAGTCAGCCCCATGTTGACTCAATGGAGGAATGTGGACCCAGTTGGGAAAAATGATGGATGGGGTAATAATGAGTGGAAAGGGGGTAATATAAGCGGATAAGGGAGT
>APFE030354954.1:19598-36321 GCA_000404065.3 Pinus taeda | reverse complement strand
CCGAAAAAACTGCTAAAAATAGTAAATTGTGCTACATTTACGGAAACTGAAAAACTGAAAGAGACAGTTGTGGGGGTCCAAATGGGATAGGTGGGTGGCCACCAACATCCACCTGGATCATTATTCTTGTGCCCTTACATTATTAGTGTTATGTAGGCTCTGATTATATTGTGACCCCTTAGAATCCTATATATACAAAGAAGGTATTGTCATTTGTATCACCCATGAACTATTTATTTAAGTAATGTAAAGGAGGTTCCCCCCTTAAAGAGAATTATTGATAATTCGTTGATTTATCTATTTGTGAGCTAGTTGCATAAAATTTGGTCTCAGAACTTTGAATTCTAGGGTTTTGCTGCTTCAAACAGGTCATCGTGGAATATTAGCTATAACATATTTTATACGAAACTTTAGAAGATGAAATTACAACCACATGGATCTAAAATATTGGTGAACTTTGTGCCAAAATTTCAGATCTCGGTTCGTTATATTTTTTGAGATATGGTCTAAAGAAGCTAAGGTTATGTCATGCTTCAGAATTCAGTCTCAAACAAATGACCTAGGGAAACAGTCATAACTTTCATTTCAGACATTAGATTTGAATTCTATAAAATGTGTCTGAAATTGAATCAAATATAGTTTCATTTGTAACAATTTCAGGGTTGACAGTTGAAATAGTGACACGTGGCATCCCATAACTTTGCTCTACTAAACCAATCCATAATCTGGTCATTGTAGTAGATTTGACATAACTATATATTGAAGAATCAAATATTGGTCTGACTTATGGTAATGGAAAGAAGATTCATAGGGCTACCATAGGACCAAATTTTAAACCTTAGAAATCTGAATTAGAAATATACAACAATTGCAATATCAAACTCAAAAAAAGTAAGAAAACGATGTGTATTTTTAAAATTTTGTCATAAATTTTGTTTGAAAAATCCATTTGAAGTTATTTAAAGGAAATATTGAAGGATAGATATAATTATTTGGTTATTAAATTCCTCCAAAACAAAAGAGTTTTACACCCATTAAGCCCTCAGAAAGCTCTATTATGAAGCGTGAAGAGGAAGAATTGAAGCATGATATATCAAAATTATGGGACCAAGTGCAAACAAATTTCACTCTCACAAAGAGCAACCAAAGATGACATGGATGATTTAAAATAAGAATTGGAAGGTTTGATGGTTGGAATGGAAGCTAATATGGATGGTTTGAAGGTAGACACAAAAGGCTTGAAGGAAGGTTTGACAAAGTTATTGTAGGAAAGGCTTTCCGGTGGTGACAAAGTAATCCATGAAAATCATGATGAGGACAAAATGAATATAAATTATGATTTTGGGGACTCCAATGTGGCGTTTAAGAACCACCACATTCAAAATATCGATATGAGGAAGTTTTATCGTAAGGAACTAGTAACATGGATACTACAAATGGAGCAATATTTTGATCTACATGATGTGCAACCCTCACAAAAGGTACGTATTGCATATTTATATTGAGAACCCAATAAGTTTGTATAGTATAGATGGATTTGTTCTAGTAAACCACTTGTCACCTGGTCAATTTTTACGGAGCAAATGATAGCACATTATGAAGATACAAATAGAAACACCTTCTGTTGGCGTTCGGTATTTTTGAGGTTGTGCGAGTAAACACATAGGACATCATCAAAACCACTTCACAAGCTGGGATCTAGCCCTGCCAGCTTCAGAAAGGGATCTCTCTGTAAAATTTACCTTTGTTTTATGTAAATTTTAGGCTAGTTATGGTTGCACTATTTGTTTTGATTGAATTCTTTGGTTGATTTAACTATTATAATTCCATTGGGCTATCGAGTCTAAAGGTTTAACTGGATTAGCATCAAATTTTAGAGGAGTTTCATAGGGTAAGCTAGGTTGAACTAATTGGATCTTTCAGAAATTTAAATCGATTACGAGGCAATAGAAATGTAAGATTTAGTATAAATTAAGGAGCAATTAAGAATTCCTTAATTTGACTTCAACAGAAAACATGTAAATTTCCAATAGCTAGAATAGGGTATTCTACAAAACATTTCCTATTCATCACATTTTCTGTTAAGTAATTAAGATTTTCATAAAATTACAGAGAATGAAAACAATGATCAAACACATAAACTGAAGAATTACATCACCATTTGGTATACCACATGCATCCCGTGAAAATTTCCTTGTATAATTGATGCATCTAGCAACTAGGAAATTACAATTTTTTGCAGAGGAAAATTATATTCAAAAATCAACCCTTAATGCTTCAAACGGTGAAGTATTTATACAAATAATTACATAATGATTACAAAATCATTGTCTCAATCGACAGTGTATTATTAGCCTTATTCTAAACAATAGAATTCATCTCTGGCAAAAAAAATAGGCAATGTAGACAAACTGCATGGAAAGGTAGCTCTGTTTTGGCGGATTCGATTAATGAATCAGCTTCAAAACTGTGTCGCGTTAATTTTCTGGTTGTTTTGTTGGCTTTTGTGATGGTTATTATTTTTACTGCATCCAAATAACCTTTTAATCCAGTAAATAAGAAGAAAAAACATCAACCTTTTTTCATCATGTATGGTTAATTTAATTAACCTTCGGTAAATCTCATCAGCCTCAGTATATTTGGAAAATGTTGGTTTTACTGAGAAGACATGTTTTACCTCATTCTGGATGTAGAAGTCATTTTCCATGGTTTCTACTCAGGTTGTCATAATGCCTTTTATGCCAGTGAACTTGACACTACTTCTAGCCACTTCCTTCATCTTCATAACATAATCTTCTTGAGTGATCAATTTATCATTCATCACATATATACTAAGGATCCATTTTTGGATTAATGCTTCAATTATGTTACGAAACCTGTTCACTCCCAGCTCTAGTGTTTCACATCTTTCCTCCAATTGATCAATGAGGTTTATTTTAGTCAAAACCTCCTTGACTTCCAAGATGGTAACAGTCATGTCACTAATTTCTAATTCTTCAAGTTCATATTTAGTTCTCGAAATAAGGAATATGATGATATTGGAGGCTTCTGTGGGCATATCTACCATCTTTTCCCTTACCTAAACAATGGTTTATGTGGCCTTTTCTATCAATTCTTTATGTTCAAAAATTATTTGGATACATGGCCAAATCTCATTCATAGAGTCCAGAATACCCATCCAAATGGTCTCCATCACTTGGGCCAAGGTCTGAACAATTGATTTATCCTTTTCCACCTTCTGAAATCTCTCCAATAGTCTTTGTGATTTTTGCACTTCAGCCATATGAGAGGCTTTAGTTCTGGCTTTTTGTTCTTGCTGAGCTTTGAGCTACCCTGCAATGTCTTGATCTCTTCTGACTGGATTGACATGTTCTTCAGTGTTTTTGTCACTTGTTCAGCACTAGTAGTTTGAGTGGAAGAAGTAGTTGCACTTGTTGTTCTTGTTGCTGGGAACTGAGTGATGGGTATGGCATCCAGGGGGGCTATGGCCATCTTCTGACTATGTTCCTTCTCTTTGATCATTTTTTCCATTTCTGCCTCCATTTGTCTGATCTATATATTTTTCTCTATGATTAACTTCATCATGTCAACCTTCTGTGTTTCATTTTCTTCAATGTATTTGGCCAGTGGATCCTTTGTGGTTGGAAGTTTTCGTTGTTTTCTCAGTGCTACAATATCCATATTTTTCTTCTTGATGATCTCCTCTATAGCACTAACATCTTTAGGATCATATCCTATCTTGACTAACAGATCTTCCAAAGATTTGATCTTATTATCCTTTACTAAGGAGGATACGTTTTCCATTTTCAACTAGGACAGGATGTTGGCATATGAATCCTGCAACTTAGACAATGACATGGTAGTATTAGTTAATGTAGAATAAATCATCTCACCAGTCTGCTTATGCATCTCCATTTTATCAATGGGATGGATATATTTGGTGTTGAACTCAAATGTAGTACTCCTGTAATCTGTTGATGTTTTTAGATGTGGAATTTGGACCTCGAGGAAGGCCATCTGCATCCTTCCCTGCTCTGTATTTAAAACTGATAATAATCTGCTTTCTGAGATGGGAGTCTACATCCAAAACTAATTATAGGTAATCTTCTTAAGAATTTCATTCTTAAGTTTGATTTCTTGGTACCTGTCAAAAGAACTCTTTTCCTTTTCTCCTTAGTCATCTTGAGAAGATAGCTCTATTTTGTTTTTACCATGTGATGCTGAATTTCCAATAGGAGATGCAACAAATATATTGGTTGAAGGTGGTGAGTTTCCAATTATAATGGCATCATGCTCTTCTGTCTCCTTTTTTACATCTATATTAGGAGTTACTTTTTCCCTTTTCCTGTAACTGACCCTAAACTCCTTGGCCTCACTTCCTATTGTTGATGATGATCGCTCTTCTCTCTATGTTTTGCTCATTTTCTCTTGAGGAGTTGAAGTTTGCAAATTTGATGTAGAAAGTATTTGTTTTTCAGCATCCTCCAATGCATTTGTTTCCCATTCTAACTGATTTTCATACTTATCTATCTCGGGCCTTGAGGTATGAATGTAAGGAGTATTTTTGTTTTCTACTGTCAGCTTGGAAATAGTACCCCAAGGGTCATAAGACCATGTAAAACAGAGGCTAAAATTCATTTCCTTAAGAGTTTTATTTTTTTCTTCTCATGTTGTCCTAGTATTGCATATGAATGGACCCACCTTTGTCTTTGTGCGAAACTAGGACTTCTTCTTTGCCATCACAAAATGAATGTCATTAGAATTTAACATTTTTCTTATGTATTCCAGGGCAAAAATCCTCTTGGGGAGGTATTTTTGGATTTTATATGGTGCCAATTCACATCCATAAATTCTTATTTTTGTATAGTTTTAGTATAAATACCAATCTCCTGTATTGGATTGATCTGTCAAATGCAACACCCTTTTGATGTCTTCACTAATTATGGCTTGTATGGAACTGTTAATTATGTTCATAGTTGGGTAAACAAACTCCTTAATAAATTGCTTGTATGAGAATTCTTGTTGCTCTTTCATGGCTAATGAAGTCCAAAATATCATAGGCTGTTGGTTTCCCTCATCATCTAGCTCCTGCATAGCAAAATTGAACCTATCTGCTTGATAATAAAGAAACATGTAAATTAAAATTGAAGTGTAATTAAACACTTTCTCTGTCGAAAATTTCAGAAACTACTCATGGATGCTATCAGCCAAAACTTGACTGAAATTGAACAAAATGGATGGTTTGTTGTCTGTGGAAAAGATGGAACGGAAACCTAAAATGGATTCATCTACCCACTAATCAAAATAATAACCAAAAATGTATGAAATTATGGTTATAATATGTTCAGCTTGATCAGGGAAGATTGAGGAAGGGTATGGAGGATTATTCTTTGGTAATTGGGTATTTTCATGTAAGAATATCTCAAAGATTTTGGCTCTTGTAGTGAAATCAAACTTCTGATAAAGTTGGGTGAGGGCTTCTAACGAAAAAGGGGAACTTTTTCCACAGGGGGAGCTAGCATCATCTGGTTTATGGACTGGGAAGTAATTGTAAACAGGATGTCACCAGATGGGGCCATAATGGCTCTTTGGCCAGGGACATAATAGGTTTGAAACTTTCTGGTAAATTCAGATGCATGGAAGGTTAGAGGGAAAATGTAATGAGGAACATTGGACTCCCACAGTCCCCATTCATTTGTTTTGTGGCCATGTTTGTCCTCCATCCAATAGTAGAGCTCCAAAAGTTCCTAGTGACATTGTGTTTCATTGATCCTATAATCCCTATCAGCTAAAGGAATGTGGTCTAAATCTATGGAAGGGGGAATTAATGGATTGACAGGGCTCTCTTGCTTCTTGCTCTTTGGAGGCATGTTTAGATTAATGAACAATTACAATGAGGGAAACGAAGGCTTACTAGGAACAATTTGAGGTAAATGAATTTTCAGGGGAAAAGAGGCAAAGTATTCACAATTCTGATCTGGTTCAAGTTGAGAAAATTCTTTGAGAATGGTCACTTGTAGAAACTGTGAATTACAGGGAATAAGAATTGAAAGGGAGAAAGAGGATGGTTTGGACATTTTTTTAAAGACTTAGAAGTAATTTCCATTGGAGGTTTGGCATGGGACTGTTAAAGGTTGAACAATTACCTGGGAGGAAGAATTTAATGCACAACAGTAATTATGTGGGGAACGCATTCAATTGGACAACGGATATGCAATGTGGCGCAACATGAGTGCCATAGGTGGCGAAGTAGGGACACGATAAAGAAGATGAGGGGAAGGTGGTTTTGGAGGGGGTAAGAGGTGGTAAGCAGTATCATCTAGGGGGGTGCGAAATGATAAGAAGGCACCATGTTAGGATGGGGCCCGACGGGGGAAAACTTCCTTTCCGCACACCCCCCCCCCCACTCCCTAGTGGTAAAGGTAGGATGAAGAGGGGGGGCAAAAAAAGATATGAGCTATTGATCGAGATCAATGGGGAATCTCGAAGCTTTGACTATGGCCTCCTTTAATCAAAAACTACAAAATGAACTTTGTCCATATGTGCTTTGATTTTTTCTTTTGAGCTTAGGATAAAGCTTAGAATATAAAACATGTGAAATATTTATCACCATCATGCCTTTTATTTTTTACAATGTCATTAAAACTTAGATAAAATGGCATATAGCCATATTTATAAACCAACTATTGATGACTACCCTTTAACTAAACTAACATTTTTATTCTTCTAAGGGGTGCGCTTAGACTAGCAAACCCATATTATTTTCTTTTATGAAAAATGAAACCTATCTAAATCCTTCCACTTATTTCTCCAATTAGTTTAGATTAAATAGTTGAATCATTGTCATTTTATACCTAACTGTTGATTTACCAAGATTAAACTGTTTGGCAAATCTTTATTCTCTAGACTAATTTACAGAAACTTAACATGTTTAACCATGATTATACTATATTATGAAACAAATAACTAGTCATTGTGGCATTTTAATGAAGCTGCACACAACCTATCAATGATGAAGAATCTATCCGTAGTGGCATTTAGACTTGCAACACTTTCAGTATTACTTATTTTATGTTTTTCTTTCTTTTGATGGGGTTCTATCTTTCATTCTTTTTCAATGTTTTTGTTTTCCTCTTTCTTTTTTTTATAAACTATTTTCATTTTTATTCTTTTTTTCTTTTATTTGGAAATCATTTGAAGATTGACAATTATTTACAATATAATATTTCTGAGATAAAATACTCAATCATCTTGAGATCCTATAAATTATAGGACCCTAACAATGGCTCTGGGTAGGGATCACACTCTCCTTATGAGGTGCCAAGAACATTTAATCACTATCCTTGAGTGTCCCATTTCAACAATATCCACACCTGATTTATTTTGTTATAGAAGAAATTATGGCAAGATATCAATGGAATCTTAGGGCATTTTTTGCGAGCTTCAACTTCTGTCAAAAAGTCACCCAATCAAAATAATAAAAACAATGATATTTACAATGATTTGATGCTAGAAAACTTGTATTTCTAATAGAAATAGTGCTTCATCATTCTACCATTCACAGGTCCACTCGGCATTTCTGTTCCATCTAGATGTTTGAGAAAAAATGCATTGTGTCCTATGAAAGCATCAATGATATAAGGTCTTGTCCACAGATTGTCAAATTTTCCATGCTTTCCTTTGTCCTCTCTTCTGAAATACCCCTTTAAAACTCTATCAACCAAAGTGAAATCATTTGCTTTAGTTCTTCTATCAAAAATATTTTTGATATTCTCCTGGATGACCTGAGCTTTATTATAGACTTCTTCCCTGGATTGCTACAATTGAATTTTCTAATCAATCCTCCTCTAGATATCATTTGGCTCAACCTGCAATTCATGAATTATCTTCATAACTATAATTCCTAAAGATGATGGAAAAACAACATCCATTCCATAAACCAATTGGTATGGTGACATGCCAATTGATTTCTTTGTTGTGAGTCTATCAGCCCAAAGTGCATTTATTAACTTTTTGTGCCATGATGTTTTGTTGTCTTCTAAACAGTTTTTTAATAATGTTTACTAGACTCTTATTTGAATATTCACCCAAACCATTACCCTATGGGTAATAAGTAGTTGAATGTCCCAAAGTAATATGATATTTATTGCAAAAGTCTATCATTTTATTGGATTTAAAAGTTGCAACATTATCTATAATAATCCTGTTAGGACAGCCAAATCTATACAGGATATTGATTTCCAGAAATTTGATAATAACAACATTAGTAGCTAATCTGGAAGGTGTTGCCTCAATCCATTTGGTGAAGTAACCGATGGTTGTGAGGATCCATTTTTGTTGGGCAGAGGATGGTGGGTGGATCTCTCCAATGAAATCCAATCGCCATTGTTGGAAAGGACTTTCAATGGATATGGGTTTTAAAGGTAGAGGCAATTTTTTTCTCTTTTCCTCAAATATTTGGCACTTGTGGTAACAGGTTACCTTCTTATGAATGTCAGGGAAAAGGGTAGGCCATAAAAAACCAGCTCTAAGGATCTTGTTAGTAGTGGTTTTCTAGTATAGATTCCCACTACAATCACCTTCATGGAATTCCTCCATTGTTCTTTCTACATCATCTTTCAATAGACACTTTAATAAAATACCACCATTATCTTTCCAATATAAAAGATTATCTATGATGCAAAATTTCACTGCTTTCAATTTTAGAAATCTAGCCTTTGTCTTAGTTAAAACAAGAGGAGCATTTAAATTGAATAAAACATAAATGAGGCCCACATACTACGGTGAGGTCATAAAAGCCTCATCTAATTGTGGAGTCGCATGTTCCTCTTGATCATCTAATGCAGCTAAAAGTTGATATCCAGTGCATTAAAATTAGACTCATCCATCAATTTGGCTAACCCTTGTCCTTTGGTAAGCTTGGTGGGCTTGATTTTTGTGTCATATTCCAATATGATAGCAATCCATTTGCTTGTTTTACCATCTGGTCAATTTTGGGTTAAATATTTTTGACCACAACATTTGGTACATAAGAAATAATGTGAGAATGGAGGATATACACTCTGACATATTTGATTTCTTTAATTAACGCAAAGGCTTGTTTTTCCATTATGTTATATTTTAATGCAAAATTGCTTAAAGCCTTACTGGAAAAAGCAATGGGATGTAAGTCTATCATTGTTTTTCTGTAAAAGAACAGTTGCAACACTATGTTCAAAAAAAAATGAGAAGATTATAAAATCCTTAGTGAAATATGGATTGATTGGGACTGGTGATTTTGTCAATGCTTATTTAACTTGGTCAAATGATTGCCTAACCTCAATGTTCCATCTGATTTCTTAATCTCTTTTTAGCATATTTTTTATTTTTCTAAGGAGTTCTGCAAGGTTGGGGATGAATCTCCTTAGGAAGTTTATTCTACCAATAAATGATTGAATTTCCTCAATGTTTCTAGGATGGTTATTTTTAAAATAGCTTCAATTCTTTTGGGATCAATTTTAGTATCTTCTTTAGAGATGATATGACGGAGAAGTCTTCCCTCTTCAAGGCCAAAAAGTGTTTTCTTAGTGTTTAGTGAAATTCCAAACCTTTTTCATTTCTCAAATACTCTTGTTAGATGTAACAAATGTTCTTCATCATTTTTAGAATAAACAGTAATGTCATCAAGATATATCACAATAAACCTACCAATTTCATCTGCAAAGAAAATATGCATTGCTCTTTGAAATGTGGCTCCAACATTCATTAATCCAAAAGGCATCTTCACATACATGAAGGTACCCCATGGAGTAGTAAAGGTTGTTTTATCTTGATCATCAGGGTGAACTAAAACCTTATTATAACTTGAGAAACCATCTAATAAAGAAATCCTATAAGATCCAACTACCTTCTGTAGAATATGATCCATTTTCGGTAAAGGGTAGTTGTCCTTTAGGGAAACTTTATTGAGGTTTCTAAAATCGATGCATAATCTGATTTAACATGTTTTCTTCCCAGTTGGAACTATATTGGAAACCCATTTAGAATACCTAAAAGGGAATATGATTTTACAGTCATACATTCTCTTAATTTCTTTGTCAATTAGAGGCATCAAGGCTGGATTTATTCTTCGAAGTTTTTGTTTAAAAGGTTTCTGATCCTATTTAATTGGAATTTTATGTTGTATAATCTTTGTATCATAATTTTTTAGATATTCATAGCTCCATGCAAAAACATCGTTGAATTCTTTGCATAAAGTAATGTATTTTTGGTTTTCAGGAATTGGCAGTGACTTGGACAGTTTTATGATTTTAAGATCTTTTTCACTGCCTGTGTTGCATTATTCTATTGCTTCCCCTATGGGTACAATCTTAGGTTTCTTAGTTACATCATTAAAATCAAACAATTCTTCCACTGGAACTAGTCCTCTAAGAAAAACATTATCCTTTAACTAAAGTGTCTCAAACTTTTGTTTTTCTGGATCTATCTCAAGCAATTATAACTTATTTACAACTTTAAGCATATTTACATCTTAGTTTTCTAACTTCCTTTATACATTAGAATGTACAACTCTTTTATTTTCTACTTCAGACCCTAACTCTATACTATCATCTTCAAATTCATCCTTAGATTGTAGAAAACTTTCAATTCGTTTATCACTGTTGAACACCTGCCAACACTTCATATTATTTGGTACATATGTTCGATGTTTCACTTCCATTGTATATTGTTGATTAGGGTAAGGTATTTTACAGGAGCTGGTTGAAAAATCTAGACTATTAGCCAAGATATTTTGATTTTTGGGACTTGCAAAAGGGTCATATTCCACAAAACTCTATAGGAAATCAAGCACAACATTTTTGTATGCTCTTAATCTAGGGTGTTTGGCTGAATACTCTCCTTTGATTTGTTTATGATTAACTCAGCATCCCCTTGAATGGAGATTCTCTTGGCACCCAATTTCTTCAACAACTGAAATCCTAATTTAAGAGCTTCATACTTGGCTATGTTGTTTGTACATTGAAAACTTAGTTTGTATGAATGACCTTCATCATGATTGTTTCTTGTGTTTTCAACCCACACTCCTACTCCAAAACCATCTTTGCTACAAGAGCCATCAAAGCTCATGTTCCAAAGAGGTTCAAGAAGAGTGTTTTTCTCTAGTGCTTGTGTTTGGTTTGGATCTATTTTAGAAATCTCAGTTCCTGCTTTGACCACCTGAGTATTGATGTCTCCATCATTATAAAGAATGAAATAGTATAAATCTAAGTGGACAAAGTAAAGAGGATAGTTGTGAGGCTTCTCTTGACTACTCACCATGAATTTCATCAAGGTTTCCTTATATAACCTTCTTTGCTGACCAAACACTAGTATGGGGGCATAAGTGATATACATATGTAGCGTCCCTTGTAATTTTTCTCCCCATGAGCGTGACAACAACATGTCATACTTAGGGGTAATATCTGCAACCACTATATCCATTCCCATACTTTTGGCCGGGATTTGAGCTAAAGTAACACACATGTCTCTAATGAGACCTAGACATCTTACTTTGCTAGAATCAAAGGAATATAAGTCTTTATAAGGTCTGGTAATGTCAAGTCCCAACTTTTCCATAACAGATTTAGGCATTAAGTTGTGGGAAGCATCTAAATCTAACATAGCATTATGGAGAATCTTATCATGAATATTTAGGCTAACATAGAATGGGGGAACTCCTCCTTCCTATGGTTTACCCTCAAATTCTTGCCCAAATAAGAGTTCATGCTGGTCATCATTCAAATTAATGTAATATGTGTTTTCCCCTATGTTTAGAGCTTTCATCACTTGAGGTCTTTATATATTTTTGTTCATTAACTTTGCTAGAGGAATATGAATTTTTAGCTTTGTTAATTCATTTTCAATGTTGAATGATGTTTGAATCTTAATTAGGTTGGGAAAATCAAATTGATCAATAATTTCTTTTTCTATAGGCTCTTTTCATTGACTTGTGGTTGCAATATTAGTTTGAGCAGTTTTAGAAACAATATCAACTATATTTTTGACAAGATTTTCTACTTTCCTTTTTCCATAATTATCAACGGTCTTCTTAGGAGAACTATCTGTGGTTTTCCTAGGATCCATTTCAAAGGATTTTTTAGAAGGATTCTCAGAGTTTTCGCTGTTGAGAGTGTCTAAATTCTTTTTTCTCCTATCGTTGTATTGTTTATGAACTTCCATAATGGAATTTTCAAAACCTTGTTTATATTCATCTAATTCCTCAGAGTCAACTTCAGTTTGAGTTAGGAGGAATAGTTCTTGCTCCTTTTTAGTGAGAAAAACAAATTCATCACCATTTATTCCCATCAAATTTATTTTATTGTCATCTAAATCTTAAATAATATCACCCTCATCATCAGTATAGTTTTCCTGAAAAGGAGGTTGAACCTGTTGATCTGGCCCCTTTTATTCTCGTTATTTGATTTGGGGAAAATTCCTCCTAAAGTTTTGATTCCTATTTTGAATAGTAGTTTGATTTTATCTCATTTGAGATTGGTCATTTATGTTTACTCTTTGCATCATTTTTTCCACTACCCTTACTAGGTTATCAATTTTTTGATTAGTAGAAGTGAAAGGCTCTTCCTTAATAGCAACCTTGCACTCAGATTTCAATTTGGCCTTCTTAGCCTCTAATTTTATAGCATTCTCTTGCATTTCTTCCAAAGTTGCAGGGTCTCTCTCTCTAAGTTGATAATCCATGTCTACATCAAAACCATTAGGAAAATAAATTAAAGCTAGGCCAAGGGAGGGTTTGATGTCTACAGGAATTGCATTGTAAACAGTGTTAAACCATTCATAGTATTTCTCCATAGTTTCATTGGGATTTATTTTATGTATTTTGTATTCATTCAGGAGTTGAAGTGGATTTTTCTTGATTTCCCATCTAGTTAATAAAGTTTGATGGAATGCATCAAGGTTGGCTATACTTCTTGTAGGTAAACTACTAAACCATTTTTTGACATCGCCTCCTAAACTTTGAGAAAAAAATCTCGTCTTCACATTAGCCTCATCTACTTCTTGAAGGTATAAAACATCATTCATTCTATCCACATGTTGTTGAGCAGTATGAGAACCAGTGTTATCAAATGTTAGAATTTTGGACTGACAATCTACAGGCATAACATTTAGCTGGCTTGGTAACACCAAAGGTGCATACCTACCTGCCATAGTTGGTCTGAGAGATTGACTTGAAGATGGTCCTATAGAAGGTGTAGTTGTGATAACTACAGGGATAGTAGGAACAATAGTCTCAGATATTATAGGTCAAGAGGTAGATACTATAGAATGAGTAGGACTAGGGGGTTGTAGATTGATAAACTAGGAATACTGGGTGGACAAAGACATTGTTGCAAGTGTTAAAGTTGAATATTCAATTAATTGTTGAATATAAGATTCTTCAGTGCCTTGGTTCCAAACCGAAATTAGATCATGTAATTTATCAAATTTTCGCAAGTATTCAAGATCAGGATATACCTCAAGAGGCTGAGTTTGGGGTTTATATGGTCATAATAAATCTTGATCAATGACAGTCTTGTTTACAAAGCTCTCAGATTTTGATCTAAAGAAACTATGTTGGAAAGGAAAACCAAACTCTATATCTTGAACAGTTTTAGACTTCTCAGGAAGAGAATTAGACCTTGATAAAGGACTGTTCTCAAGAAGAGACTTGAACCTAGATAAAGGACTATTATTACCCTGACTCTTTGAAATAATTTTCCTTCTCACTAATTTTTCTGGATTATCTAAAAGTTTAGCAGGGTTGGGATCTGGGTGAGCTCTGGTGAAAATTATTTTAGGAGCCAGATCTATTAATACTTATCACACAACTAATAAAATAAAAATTAATAACACACTCAAATATGTAGAAGATTACAACCTTAGATCATGTATTTCATTGTGATATAGAAACTTTAATAATTGAAATACTTATTGAAAACCAGGGAATAATAATTTTTCAATTTAAAAAGTATTCTTCCCCAGTATGGTTTCCACTATGTTGTTGTTCTATATTTTTGAGGTTGTGGGAGTAAACACATAAGACAACATCGAAACCTCTACAGAAGCTAGGATCTAGCCCTGCCAGCATTAGAGAGGGATCTCTATGTAAAATTTAGCTTTGTTTTATGTAAATTTTAGGCTAGTTATGACTGCACTAATTTTTTTGATTGAATTGTTTAGTTGACTTAATTTTTATAATTCCATTGGGCTGTGGTGTCTAAAGATTTAACTTTATTTGGATCAAATTTTAGAGGAGTTTCACAGGGAAAGCTAGGTTGCACTAATTGAATCTTTTAGAAATTTAAATGGATTATGAGACAATAGAAATCTAAGGTTCAGTAGAAATTAAGGAGAAATTAAGAATTCCTTAATTTGAATTCAACAAAAAACATGTAAATTACAAATAGCCAGAATAGGGTGTTCTATAAAACATATCCTATTCATCACAGTTTCTATTAAGTAATTAAGATTTTTAGAAAATTACAGAGAAAGAAAACAATGATCAAACACATAAACTGAAGAATAACATCACCATTTTGTACACCATATGAATCCTATGAAAATTTCCTTGTATGGTTGATGCATCCAACAACTCACAAATTACATTTTTTTGCAGAGGAAAATTATATTCAGAAATCAACCTTTAATACTTCAAATAGTGAAGTATTTATACAAATAATTACAGAATCATTACAAAATCGTTGTCTTAACTAACAATGCATTATTAACCTTATTCTAAATAATAAAATTCATCTTTGGTAGAAAAAATAGACAATGTAGATAGCTGCATGGAAAGGTGGCTCTGTTTTGGTGGATCTGATTGATGAATCAGCCTCAAAATTGTGTTGCGCTGATGTGCTGGATGTTGTGATGGTTGTTGTGCTAGCTATTGTTTTTACTGCACATGAATTACCTTTTAATCTAGTAAATCACAAATTTATCTCCACCTTTTTTCATCAGGTATGGTTAATTTAATTACCCTCCAGTAAATCTCATCAACCTTGATATATTTGGAAAATGTTTGTTTTACTGGGAAGACATGTTTTACCTTATTCTGGATCTAGAAGTCATTTGCCATGGTTTCTAAAAATTCTAGGGCTATCATACTGACTTTTATACCACTGAACTTGAAACTACTTCTGGCCACTTCCTTCAGCTTCATAACATAATCTTCTTGAGTGATCAATTTATCATTAATCACATATATGTTGGGGAGCCCTTTCTAGATTAATGCTTCAATTCTATTACAAAACTTGTTCACTCCCAACTCTAGTGTTTCACACCTTTCCTCCAATTGATCAATGAGGTTTCTTTTAGTCAAAACCTTCTTCACTTCCAAGATGGTAGCAGTCTTGTCACTAATTCCTAATTCTTCAAGTTCATATTTAGTTTTCAAATTTAGGAATCTGATGATATTGGAGGCTTCTGTGGGCATATCTCCAAGCTTTTCCCTCACCTGAACAATGGCTTCTGTGGCCTTTTCTATCAATTCTTTATGTTCAAAAATGATTTGGATACATGGCAAAATCTCATTCATCTAGTCTAGAATACCCATCCAAATGGTCTCTTTGGCTTGGACCAAGGTTTGACCAATTGATGTATCATTTTCCACCTTCTGCAATCTCTCCAACAATCTTTGTGATTTATGCACTTCAACCATATGAGAGGCTTCAGTTCTGGCTTTCTGTTCTTGTAGAGCTTTGAGTTGCCCTTGCAATGTCTTGATCTCTTATTACTGGATTGACATTTTCTCTAGTGTTTCGTCACTTGTTCAGCACTAGTAGTTTGAGTGAAAGAAGTAGTTGTAGTTGTTTGTCTTGCTGTTGGGAGTTGAGTGATGGGTATGGCATCCAAGGGGACTATGGCCATCTTCTAACTTTGTTTCTTATCTTTGATCATTTTTCCATTTCTTCCTCCATCTGTTTGATCTGTATACTCTGCTCTATTATTAGCTTCATCATCTCTGCCTTCTGTGTTTCATTTTCTTCAATCCTTTTGGCCAAGGGATCCTCTATGGTTGGCAATGTAAGTTGCTTTCTCAATGCTGAAATATCCATATTTTTCTTCTTGATGATCTCCTCTTCGGCATTAACATCTTTAGGATCATATCCTATATTGACTAACAAATCTTCCAAATATTTGATCTTATTATCCTTTGTGAAGGAGGATACCTTTTCCATTTTCAACTGGGATTGAATGTTGGTGTATGAAACCTGCAACTTAGACAATGATATGGTAGTATTAGTTAATATAGAAGAAATCATCTCATTAGTGTGCTTAAGCATATCCATTTGATCAATGGGATGGATATCTTTGGTGCTAAACACAAATGTAGTACTCCTGTAATTTGTTGATGTTTTTGGATGTGGAATTTGTGCCTCAAGGAAAGCCATCTGCATCTTTCCCTACTTTGTATCAAAAAATGATAGTAATCTACTTTGTGATTTGGAAGTCTACTTCCAAAACTGATTATAGGTATTGTTCTTAAGAATCTCATTCTTAAGTTTTATTTCTTAGTACCTGTCAAAAACACTCTTTTCCTTTTCTCCTTAGAAATCTTGTTAGGCCACTATACTACTAGTGTAACCCCTTATTGTTATTAGTACAACCCCCCTTATTATATTGATGTACCCATTTAGTGCCCATATTGTTACTATTGTGCCCCATATAAGCCCACTATTGTTATTATTGTGCCCTTACATTATTA
>APFE030354953.1:0-14767 GCA_000404065.3 Pinus taeda | reverse complement strand
CTATGAATGTACACCAGAAAACCAATAGCACTTCTCTATAAGATACAAAATTCCAGCCTCCAACCTCTGGATCTCTGGGATGAGAGATCCATATATAGATTTTTGCAAAGGTGTGAGTCAGCTATGGGTTTTTGATTAGTTTCCTCTCTCTAATAGTTCTTGGTTCCACTTGGAGATTTCATTGATCTCTTACTCATCCTTGAGCGAATTCTGAGAGGCAAGTGTCATATGAGAAGTTTCTAGAAGATTCCTTGATCATCCACTTAGCAAACTGTCTCCGCTACTTGTCTATTCTCGTCCATCGCACCCTATAGAAGGACTTTTTAGTATGCATCACACCTCCCGTGTGTATTAGGTGTGATGCATTGCACCCTCTGCACTGGGCATTCAGTATGGTCCAGTTTTGACCATTTCTGAGCAGTTTTTAGTGGAGAAATTCTGGGAGATGATGTAATCAGCTGACCTTTTTCCTTTAGGCAGTGAAGCAACACTTTTAGGGACTTAGGAGCCCTCAGTTTATGGACGTTTATGATTGGGGTTGAAGTGCCCAAAAATGTCTATAACAATATCATAGCACCAACATAGCAGTAAGGGGATGCTAAGGAGTCTATGGAGTACATACCCGAAGATTCATGCTTATGTTTATTTGGGAAATGCCTCCACTGCTTGATAGGGTCTGACTCCACATCGTTCTCCTTAGCGAAAGATTCTAAAAATGCCTTGTTGTAATGCTTTTGGGGGTCCAGCAGATGATACATATTCTTGACATCTTCTGCCCTGAATGACCCGAACATCCTTCCATTGGCAGTAAAGAATTCTCTGTCAGTTATGTTGATACTTTAAATTACCCATTTTACCAGGTCATTGTAGGGTAATACTTTGGCACGAGCCACTATTCTGTGGCTGAAGGAGCTGGCCAAATCCTTAAGAGTATTCTCTGATTTATCACTGGAAACAGTCGTTCCTCCTTCTTCTTCAATTTCGACTGGATCCTCGACTTCGTGTAAATTATATATGCTCTTCCATGAAGCCTTCCTAAGACCGAGACAAGTAGTATCAGCTATTAGCGCCAACTTTGCTGGTTCATCTTTGGCTATGACAGGGGCCTTTACTTTTCAAGATTTCTTAGTCATTTTTGCTGGACTGATCAGTTCAGACTTGCTCTGCAAAATGAAACAAAAGGACGTAATAGTGGAAAAAAACTTGTTCAAAGCTAATGCACAACATACAATACTAACAATAATTAAGCGCAATGGGTGATACAAATTTCAATATATTAAGCTACCATGGATGAAATCCTTGAAGGATTCAATCACAACTGCTTTCTTAATGATTTTCTGTAACTTCCAACGTGGCACTTTAATGCTATAATGACATGTCGCATCGCAAATTTATAACGGTCCTTTTAAAATGAGTATCATGACTTCCCGATCGATGATTAGCGATAGTCACATATCACAAATCGAGACATACAAGCGTCACGCTTAAATGTTTCCTTTGTATAGTTGCGATTGTGATTAATGGTGAGCTGTCATGGGGAGGCGAGATGACTTTTGAAATTGATAAATCGTTTGTTTTTTCGTTATAATTGATTTATAACTTTAACCCGCAAATGTTCGTAATAGCTCATATTTCACCTTTATCGAAAAGCGTGCTTTTCAATAATGAAATCACATTGGAAGATTTCAAAGGGGCTTTTGGTATGTGTTTTATGATTTCAGCGATGCGCGATTGTGATCGACTTATCGCATCAGTGGATTTATATGAACACTTGGAATGGCTTCTTGATAGGTAGTGATATGTGATTTCCAATGGAGTTATCGCATAGGCAAATGTTAATGGAACACCTTAAGTCCACCATTAAAACAAAGGATGTGCGCGATGCGACATATCCCTTTAATAATTATTTTATTATAAGGTTTTGTTATAATTTAAATCAGATCGGACCTTATCAAGAGGACTTTCATAGGTTGAATAGATTTGCAAATTGTGATTTTTATTTGACTTATATCTAAAAGCAAAAGACCTATTATAAAAATTTATTTTCAAATGTTTTATTGATTTTATTTATTAAAGGGGACCAATTTCTTATTAAAGTTTTATATGAAACATTTTGAAATGGGGAGGGTTGTTGTATAGCATAACAATTGGCGATTCACTGGGAGAAATAGTTATCTCTAAAAAAATAATGCAATATCTATAACTTTCTTAGTTTCGAAACACTTGAGGACAAAGAAAACCATCTAAGAATAGTTAAATAAAAATTAACTCTGAATAAAATAACAATTTTTTGTAGTTTCTTTTACAATCCCTTAAAAATAAAAACATTTTGAGTTTCTTCAAGCCTTGATTGGTTGATAAATATAAAGTAGGGGGCTTCTCCAACTTATCTTTTATATTTACTCTTTTGTCACAGGTAGTGCCTCTGCTGCCAACAAACATCTATAGTCTCAACAAGGTTACCTTTTGACCATAAATCATTCATTATCCCATCCATCTGAGAGAATAACTTTTGAAAGATAAATTCAAAAAGATATGTTTACATATAATTTTTGATTTTTTATTCTTTCAATTTTTTAAGATAAAAATCCATTGTCATGGTTTGGGAGCCAGCTGACGACAATGCCATTCACTGGTTGTAATTGAACTAAACAAGTTTCTTCGTAATGAGACCCTTTGTCTTACGATTATAAGCCATTACCCTGTTTTGATATGTAGCATTGGTAATGTCAGTTTAATTAGTTCCCTATGATCATGGTAAGCAGGCTCATGATGAGACCTCTTACCTTTTATATCAGACATATTTTAGAATTACACTCTGAAAAAGCATAAACTTAGTGGATGGGGTGATTGAAATTCTCCTTTAGAGTTTATGGGTGACATTTAGAGTTATGGATGCTAAGCTTGGAAAAGTCTTTACTTTTATGAATAACCTCTCTTAACTTTATAAAACTGAGAATGATTTACAGTATTTTCAAGGTTTTGGAAGATTTTACAAACTTCAAAGAGGTTCTCAGAATTTCATGTTTTATTCAAATTTCCAAAACTGTAATCATTTCCTTAAAAGTTTCCATCTACTGAAAGCAAGTATTTACAATATTCTCTTAATAGAAAAAGGCCAATGGAAGACTATTTACAACATTATTTTCTAAAATAAACAAACTTGCATAAAGAATATTTATAGGTAAGCAGGCGTTACCTCCTTAAGAAAAGAATTTCTTTAAGATAAGCCCATTGACAGGAAGAGAATCTCTCTTTCCTGATAAATCTTGTAGTATGAACGTTGATGAGCCTATATTCTCAATGATTTGAAATGACCCAAGCCACATTTTTTGAAATTTGGTATGTTTACCTTTATTTTCATGTACTTTGTCCCATTTCAACACAATATCACCAATTTGTAAAGTTTTTGAGCCGGTAGAACTTGCATGAAAAGAAGATTTAATGACTTGTTGATGTCTAGCATGAGTGATTTTGGCCTTCTCTATTTCTTCCTCTAATTTGAGGATTTGATCAAATCTTAATTGAATAGAGGAAGAAGGATTTTCTTCAATAAATTGTACTAGGGCTAGAGATGGGAGTGCTAAGTTTGAAGGTATTACAACTTCTTTCTCTTACACTAAGTTAAAAGGAAAAGTACCTATTGAGGCCTTCTGAGTTATGCAATCTGCCCATAATGCAAATATCAAAGATTTATGCCAATTCTTTTGGTTTTGATCAACAGTTCTTTTAATAATCTTAATGAGATTCTTATAGTTGATTTTGTCAAACCATTACCTTGAGGGTAGTAATTTGTAGAATATTTTAATTTAAAACCTCTTTTAAGAGCAAATTCAAGTATACTACTTCCAGAAAAATAAGATGCATTGTCAAAAATAAGGGCATTAGGTACACCAAACTTGGTAATGATGACTTGATTAATGAATTCAATGATTACATTAGAATTCGCTGCCTTTAATGGAATTGTTTCTACCCACTTTGTGAAGTAATACGTGGCTGTAAGGATGTATTTGTGTTGCTTGGAAGAACGTCGAACAGTCTCTCCTATGATATCAAGCCCCCATTGTTCAAATGGTTTCTCAATGTTTACTGGTTGTAAAGGAAAGGCTGGTTTCCTTTGTCTCCCACTAGCTGTTTGGCATATATTGCATTTCCTTATATACTCATGGGCATATTTAAACAAAGTGGGCCAATAATATCCAGCATGCATTATCTTGTGAGCTGTAATATCTCCTCCAAAATGTCCACCTGCTAGACCATCATGTAATTCCTGCAAAACCTTTTGTGCTTCAGTTTTTTCAAGGCATCTTAATAAAATTGAGTCATAATTTCTTCTAAATAACACATCATTAATGATTTCGAAGTTTTTTGTTTGTTTTGTAACTGAAATCAGGAGGATCATATCCATTTTTTAAGTAAAATATCAAATCGGCATACTGAGATTCAGAATTTATGGTACTTATCTCGTTCACTTGAAGAGTATTATCTGAATCTTCATGTTCTGGAAGATTAGAAGCTCCTGCTAATAACCTGCAAAAAATTTGGTCCTCTCACAATTTTCGTTGGTCTAATATCAATATCTTACTCTTGTAAAGTTGTTACCCAATTAGCTCTCTTCTCTCCTACCTCCCTTTGAACTAGCAATTGCCTCACTGCAAAGAATGGGACAATTACTTTTGTGTGTGTTTTTAGGAGGAATGGCCTAAAGTGTTTGATAAATTTAAACACAGTAAAAGCTTTTTTTTCAACTTCAAAATAGTTAATTTCAGCACCTTGTAAATTAGAACTGAAGAAGGATATGGGTGCTTCCACTTGTTGATCATTGATTTGTGTTAAAACAGCAGCATAAGATGTTTTAGTGGCTAAAGTGTACAAAATAAAATGACTAGAAAAATTCAGAGTATTCAATGCAGGAGCATTAATGATTGCTTGTTTGAGCAATTCAAAATCCTCTTTTTCATTATGTCCCCATTTGAACACTGAATTTTTCTTAATCATAGTTTGCAAAGGCAGGACTATATGAGAAAAATCAGGAACAAATCTTTTTACAAAATTTCTCTGTCCCAAAAATGATTGCATTGATTTCTTATTATGTGGCAAAGGAATATTAGAAATCTCTTTTATCTTGTCAGGATCAATATGTATGCCATCTTTGGATACAATAAAACCCTAAGAGTTTACCTTCATTAAGAGCAAAGAATGATTTCTTAGTATTTACCTTTTACATCATTCAAAGATCTGTTTCAAATCATGTAAATGATTGGCCCTTTTCTTGGAAAAGACAGTTATGTCATCTAAGTAGACAACAACTAACCTATTAATCAAACTTTTGAATGTTATATCCATTGCTCATTGGAAAGTAGCTCCAATATTAATCAAACCAAAAGGAATTTTTTGATAAGCATATGTTCCCCATTTAGTTCTAAATGTTGTTTTTGGTTTGTTATCTGGATGTACCAATATTTGATTGTATCCTGAAAAACCATCTAGAAAGAACATTAACTCTGAACCAGCTACTGATTGAAGTATATGCTCCATTGTTGGTAATGGGAAATTATCCTTTTGACATGCTTTATTGATATTTCTAAAATCTATGCAAATCCTAATATCACCATTCTTTTTCCTTATAGGTACCAAATTTGAAACCCATTTAGAACGTTTGGACGGAAAAATTATCTTAGCTTTCAAAAGTTTATTCAATTCTGCTTTGATTTGACTTTCCATATTTGGGTGAATTTTCCTTAACTTTTGTTGTACAAGTTTCTCATCAGAAATCATTGGAATTGTGTGTTGAATGATAGAAGTATCATAAGTTCTCAGATCTTCTTAATTCAAAGCAAAAAAAAAAAATTGCATTTGTTTAATAATCTGATGAAAGCAAATCTTTCTTTTGATGTGAGTTCAAGTCCTAGATTAACATTTTGTGGTTTGCTCTAAGTGCCAAGATTTACTAATTCAAACCTTAAAGTAGAACTTTGAATTTTTGCATTAGTGACCTTTTTGAATCTATCTTTGATATCATAGAGATCTTCTAGCTTGACCACAGATTTAGGGATAGAATTCTCATTTGGTCTTTGTTTTATTTGAAGATCATGATCGTTTTCATCAATCATCTGGTCATCATAATATTTTTCAGAAGTTAAGAAACTTAAAATGTCTTCATCATGATTAAATACCCACCAATTGGTGACATTGTCTGGAACAGATGGTCGAAAAATTAACTCAATTGAAAACCTATCTGGACTATAATCCTCGGATGGAAGGAGCTTAGAAGCAAAATTAGCCAATAAATCAGCTGCTGCATTCTGAGATCTAGGAATAGGAGAAATGTTGAATGCCATAAAATGAGTTATGAGGTCTCAAACAAGGGCTTGATAATGTTTGAGATGTCCTGAAAGATAATGGATAGTGTTCCTTGTTTGATCACAATTTCGGAATCACCAAATACTTTCAGATATTGAATATTCAAGCCAATTGCTTTATAAAGCCCTTGAATCAATGCCTCATATTCTACAGTGTTATTGGTACACTCAAATTCTAGTCTACATGATAGCATAGCTTTTTCCCTTTCTGGACTAACTAGAATACACCCTGCTCCTGCACCGTCAATGGATTTTGATCCAACAAAATATAAAGACCAAAATAAAGGATTATCTACAGATTTATTTACCAGTTCATCAGCAATACTAACACATCTTGAGGTATCAGAAAGAGAGAAATTTTCATTCTGGAATGCGAAACTATTAAAATGAAACGGTGATTGTTGAGCATTAAAATTTCCAAAGAATGGCTCAGCTGAGTAATTTCCGAGGATATTGCTGTTGAAAGCTACAGGTTGGTTTTCTTGTTCAAACTCCGTTACTGTATGATTCATGTGTTTCTCATGATCTATTTTTCTTTGATTTGGTTTCCCTTTATAGGGAAGCCACATGTGAGACCAATTGGTGGAAATGTAACCATGGAGTTTCTCCGACCAATCCCTGCTTAAAATTAAACCATAAAACTCAAGGATGTCAGCAATCAATATATCAATTCTTTGAACTACTTTGGGATCAGTTGATAACCTAATGGTGACTGAATTAATCTCTCCTAAAACTTACACCTTAGTCCAATCTAACTGAAAAATATGGACTACAGATTTCTAGGGTTTAATTTTTAATTTAGAGCAAACCGAGGCATGCATTATGTTTGATGAAGCCCTTGAATCTATTTGGCAGTTATGCAGATTTCTGTTATAGATCTCATAAGTCAAGATAAAAGGAGGAGTATGAGAATTAGACCTATCTCTGATCAAAAAAATATCAATAGCATCTACGTTATCCGATGGTGGTTTATCTGATCCTTTATCTGCCTTGGATAATACAGCATTTGGAAGGGGAGAAGAAGGTACTACATTCAACTCTTTAAGTAACAATTTCTATTGATGTTTAAGTTTGCTAACTTCATATAAAGAAATGTTTGCATGAGTCTTCTTCATGTCTTCCACAATGTTGTAATCCATAGAGTCAGAGACTACTAATGTTTTAAATGATGAGGGTGGATTGGAAGATGATGGTTGATTTTGGGTAGGCACAACTACAATTTTCTTCACAGGGGCTTTGTCTTTAGTAACAGGGCTTGAATTTTTCTTCTTTGGATTTGTTTGAACGGGATCTGCTACACTTTTACTTCGGGTATTTACTGGAAGGGCCTCTTGCTCACTTTCATTATCAGAATTGGGAAAGATAAAGTCCCACATCCCATGTCATTCAACTATTTCATCTTCTTATGTTTCCTCTGATGATAAAATTGTGTCTTCATCTTCATTGTCATCTAGATCTGATTCTTCATTAGGTATAGAATTAGGTGGTTTTGGTTCAGTTGATTGATTTCTTTTGAAGTTCCTAAATAGTTTTTTAGTAGAGGTTTTAGCAACCTACTTTTTTATTTCCACCATTTCATTGGACATAGTCTTCAGAAATTTTTGAAAACCTTCCATGTCATATGGGTCTTTAGCTGTTTTCTTTTTCAAATCATCTTGAAAAGTAATTTTTTTGGACTTTCTTTCTTCAAGAGAATTTTTCTTTTCCAAGACAATGATAGATGTTTCAACAGTGATCACTTCTTTCATATTTTTTGCTAATGTGGGTTTGGCAGCCCTATCGACGAAAATGGCTATATTTGAAGGTAAGGCAGAAATATACCATTCGCTTCGGACTTCTTCACTGGGCTTGGATGTAGCAGGAATTTTATTTAACAGCTTATTAAATCACAAGTTGAAGTCTTTGATGGGTTCCTTTGACTCAGATTTAAGATTGGAGAGATCATTAATTAATGTTGTTGTGGACCTATCATCTCCAAACTTGGTAAAAAACTGCTCCTGAAAAGCATCCTAGCTATTGATGGACCCTGGTTGTAATGAAAAATACCATGATCCAGCTACTCCTTGAAGAGTGTATGGGAAACGCCTAACAACAACATCTTCTTCTGTTACCCCATTTAAGTTTATTGACAACATAAAATTGTTTATGTGTTCTTCTGCTAATATGCCAATGTTAGGGTTAAACTTTGGCAACCATTTTTTCAGGATGGGCTGGTAATTGACTCAAAGGTGCAGGCATTGCGACTACTCCTGGATTTGTCCATGGCCTTGGTTGAGGTTGATTATGTGCCATTGTCAAACTAACAACAGAAGAAGGTGAGGAGGTAGTTGAAAGTGATTGGGTAGAGGATGTCAAAGTACCTATACCCTTTTGGACTATGACTTTGAGTTGGGGAATGGATGAATGACTTTGCAATGGTTTGGATGGAATGGGTGATGATGAGGAAAGAGTCTCACTATTGTAATCTAAAGGTGTCTTCCTAGCTCTTTTTCGACTTCGCAAAGGAAATTCTATTGGTGGTATACAAAGTTTTTCACTCTGCAATCTTGTAAGAGGCTGAGATGGGATATACTACAAAGTCACACTGCCTTGGGATAACTTGGACTATTCTTGGGATATTGAAAACCTTTAGAGTTTATGAATCAATGACTGAAATTTAGGGGGTTCAAGGGAAGAATTGTCAGGTGTGTTTAAGTTTTCAGTAGTGGGTGTTGTCTTTTCAACTTCTTGCTTGAAAATGGGAGATTTAGAATGCGAAGGAGAAGTTGAGGGAGATGGTGAGGGAGTTTTACTCTTATAATGGGCTATTGATTTGGATTCATTTGCCATTCACAGTTCATGTCCTCTTTCTAGCGCCAAAAGTTTTGATGCCTCTAAAATCCTAGCACCAACATTGTGGATAAGCACTCAGTCTGGACCTTATGACAGCTCCTTTTCCGTTCGGTGTGGTGGCTCTGACTGGATATTATGGGACCAGTTTCCCATATAATGAATGCTTTAATGGATGATTGTTTTGTAATGTATAATGAAGATGATAAATCTCTTAACCTATAACTCAAAATATACAAATATACTTATATAACCTAGGTGTTCTATAAATGATGTGATTTCTGATTATTCCTAAAAGATTTATAATCATATAGATGGCTTACTTATCAATAGAAAGATGCATTCTCATATAATGATTACTTCATTTAAAAAGTTAAACGAAGTAATAATAAAAGCATATCGCATTCATAAAAATGTATATCGCTGACATATATCTTCAAAGGATAACAATTCTAAATATTCAGAAATGATATGATAAAGAATTATTTGAAAACCCATAAATATATAACAACAATAAGAACTTTTAAAATAAACACTTCATCACATAAGGAAATAAGACAAAAACACTGATAGGAATACCACATGCATTTGAATCCTTTCGATGTAAATAACACTCCAATTCCACTTTCTTATTTGAGAAAACTTCCAAGAAATACAGAAATGCAAGTCTTGCAAAAGCTTCTTTCACAAAAATGTAGAACCTTGATCCACTATTGATAAAAAAATATTTAGAAGTACAAAACTGCAACTTCTCAAGTAAAATCTTATACAAATTGAGGACCCTTTCTTAAAAGACATGAAAGGGTTTAAATAATCAAAATAAAAACTAACTGTTAATAAAAATCACTATGAGTTGTTAAAACTGCAAACATGAAAATCTGGGATTTGATTCATGAGAATAACAGTGCGATAGCCTTTGAACTGATTCGTTGTATCTAATTCTTCTCTTGCGCTTGCAGCTGACAGATTGAGAACATTGGCTGAATTTCAAGAGGGTGACTTATCTTGGAATGTAGTTGGGTTGTGTACGTAGCATCAGAGAGTTCGGGAACCATGAGATTGACTACGTTGGAAAGGCATTTCATGGCCATATGCTGGCTATGCAGTTGGACTAGGAAAAACCAGAATGCATCCTGTGTCAAGTTTTGCACCTTGTCGATTTGTTCTTATGTGCTTGCCAGATCCTGACTCCATTTATCTTCTAGTGCTTTTTCTTTCGGGAGTTTTCCTGGAGAGAAATTGGAGATCAAGTTAGCCATATACAAATTGTCATTTACTAACTCGATTACACCATTCATTATAGCCCTGGCTCTAGAAGTATCTCTTTCAGCTTTTATTAACTGTGATTCCAACTCCGAAAACAAGATTTCCTTTTGTGCTTCTTGTATTTTCGGTAAATTCTTAGCCATCCCTTCTTCTGAATTTTTCCAAGAGAGAAAATTTGTTATCTTATCATCTGCTTTTTCAAATTCTGGTCTGGTGTCAACTGCCTGTTCAATAAGTGATGCACAGATAGTGCACAATGGGTCAACCAATGATATTTTATGGCAAAGGATGTTTAACTTCCAAGATAAGGCTTTGGTCACTTCTAGGGCTTCTTTCTTGAATTCACTAACCTTCGAGTAACCCCTGAATTTCTCTACCTGTAATTGTAGTTGTACAATTTGATCTTCTTTAGCCTTATTTTCCCGTTGAATTGCCATTTGAAGCTTGTTGAGTTCTTGAGACAACTTTTGTTGTTTCTGGAGAGCCTGTTGATCAATCTTTTGCTTCTCCAGATTTAACTGTTCTCTTAGTTGCTCATGCTATTGTTTTTGCTCTGGTAGTTATTGCTCAAGTTAACTGATCCTTTGTTGTTCCTCTGCCGATTTCCCTTCGAATTGGGTGATCCTTATATCCTTTTCCTTGATTAATTGGCTAGCTCTGGAGGCTTTGTCCATTGCTGAGGTTGTATAAGCACCTGGATATTGAGATAACTTGGTTAAGTCCTCAGAAGGATTGACTTCTAAGTCTTTCCATACCACATTCATTAGTTCAGCATGAGGAGTTGAGAGAGGTGCTTGGTCGATTTTTCTCTTTTTCTTCTGCCTTTTTACCACAACCCTATGCTTTAGATTGTAGAATACATCCAGGGGCGTTATTTCTTCTACCTTCAATACAATCTCTTCTATAGGATTCTCACGAATAATTCAATATCATGTTCAACATTAGGTGTGCCGACTACCCCTTCAATTGGAATGTTAGTAACAATAAGCTCCTGTGTTCCGGGCAATTTTGGCATAGTGAGGTTTTGGGAGTCATTCTAGTACTTGATCATTTGATTTAACTACTCCCCTTCCTTGATCAAGGTAGAATCAATATTAACATCAATATCTAGGAGCTCACTAGTCTTTTCATTTATCTACTCCTTCTTGGGACTCTTCTCCCTTTTGGGGCTCTTCTCCTTTTTAGGGCTTTTCTCCTTTTCAGGACTCTTCTCCTTTTCAAGAGTCTTCTCAGTAGTTTGTTCTTTACTATGGCCTTCTTGTTGCACCATAGGGGTTGTGTTCAATAAGTCCAGAGGTAGTGTTTGTAACCTATGTGTCCTGAACTTCATAAATCTATCTAATCCATCTGCTCCCAATCTGATCTTTGCTAGATGTTTTACCTGAGAAAATAACTCAGATGAAGTGAAAAAATCGTCATAATCATCTTTCTCATGTTCAAACTTGGCAATTTTCACCTAAGAGGTAAAGTTGTAAGCCACTGCTTTTGGATCGTATTGTCTCTTGGGAATGACTGCTAAATTTAAAAATTTTATCTTCTCTGTTTCTTTCTCTGCATCTTTGAATTCATGCAGTGTGTAAGTACCACATCAGAGGGAAAATGAAGACCACATTTGTTTCTTGGACTCCTTGAGGTTCCTGGACATCCCTGTTTTTGTTATCTGATAAGCTATTTCTCTAGCCAATAGCTTATTAGGATAGTACAAGGGGAGAACATGTGGATCTGTGGTGCTGCCAAAAATTCTGATATAGGTGAAATTTTCTTCACCAAACCAACTTTCGATTGATGTTAGGTCAATATTGGCCTCATCGGATAACCGAGTAGGTTTGTTGAATATGGCCTGATGAACAGGAAAAACAAAACCATGGCAGATTCTATATAGATGATCTTTATAATGGGCCTTCCACAAATATTTATGATAGATGTGAATAGGAGTTGGGCCTTGGGGAGTCCATTTCTAGCCTATAATGGGGTAATCATAATTGAAACAGATGGTATCCGTGATGTAGGCACTCATATAGAATGGGGATATTATCTGGGCAGTTACAAACCTATTTCTTCTATAATCAAGGATTTGGTTGGCCATTTTATCTAATAAAATGGTTGCCCAATCCATGATATAAGAGTTAATTGTTGCTTCCATTAAGGGCACCATTTCTATAGGAAACCTAGCTGAATTAGAGACTCCAAAGAGTCTACATATCATAGCACCAGCATAGCAGTAAGGAGATGTTAAGGAGTCTAAGGAGTACATACCCAAAGATTCATGCTTATGTTTATTTGGGAAATGCCTCCACTGCTTGATTGGGTCCGACTCCACATAGTTCTCCTTGGCGAAAGCTTCTAAAAATGCCTTAATGCTTCTGGGGGTCCGGCAGATGATACATCTTCTTGATATCGTTCGATGTGAATGACCCGAACATCCTTCCATCAGCAGTAAAGAATGCTTTGTTAGTTATGTTGATACTTTCAATTACCCTTCTAACCAGGTCATTATAGGTTAATACTTTGGCACAGGCCACTATTTTGTGGAGGAAGGAGTTGGCCAAATCCTTAAGAGTACTCTCTGATTTATCACTAGAATCAGCCGTTCCTCCTTCTTCTATTTCAACTGGATCCTTGGCTTGGAGTAAATTATATATTCTCTCCCATGAAGCCTTCCCAAGACCAAGATAGGCAGTATCAGTTATCCGCACCAACTTTGCTGGTTCATCTTTGGCTATGACAGGGACCTTTGCCTTCCAAGGTTTCTTAGTCATTTTTGTTGGACTCATGAGTTCAGACTCACTTTGCAAAATGAAACAGAAGGACATAACAGTGGAAAAAAATTGTTCAAAGCTAATACACAGCATACAAGACTAACAGCAATTAAATGCAATGAGTGATACTGATTTTAATAAATTAAGCTACCATGGATGAAATCCTTGAAGGATTCAACCGTAACTACTTTCTTAATGATTTCTCGTAACTTCCAACGTGACACTTTAATGTCGTAATGACATGTCGCATCGCAAATTTATAACGGTCCTTTTAAAATGAGTATTGTGACTTCCTGATCAGTGATTAGCAATAGTCGTATATCGCAGATCGGGAGGTACAAGCGTCATGCTTAAATGTTTCCTTTGTATAGTTGTGATTGTGATTAATGGTGAGCTATCATGGGGAGGCAGGATGACTTTTAAAATTGATAAATCATTTCTTTTTTTTTTCGTTATATTTGATTTATAACTTTAACTCGAAAATGTTCATAATAGCTCATATTTCACCTTTATCGAAAAGCGTGCTTTTCAATAATGAAATTGCATCAAAAGATTTCAATGGGGCTTTTGGTATGTGTTTTATGATTTCAGCGATGCGTGATTGCGATCGGCTTATCGCATCGGAGGATTTATATGAACACTTGGAACGACATCTTGATAGGTAGTGATATGTGATTTGTTGACAATAATACTGAGAGGGGGGGTGAATCAGTATTATCTAATTCTTTTACCAAATCTTTCTTATTTATACTTTGACTTATTTTTGCATACCAATACCATAAATAATGAGCATGAACAAGAAAATCAGACAGTCACATCAAAGAACACCAGATATAAGGTGGACACCCAATGTGGGTGAAAACCACCTGCTGCAATATGTCTCTATCTTCTTTCAAATTAGAAACTCCTTTTACAATGGTCTTGTACTGGTGCAGTCCTTTACCAGTACGCAGGCTGCAACCTGCAGAGAGCTACACTCTCTCTCGTTTTCCAGTCTCTCCTGGAAGGGAGCTACAACCCCCTACTTCTTTTCTTTCAAGGACCACTTTTCATAAATTTTCAAACTGGATCCATAAATATCAAATGATCATCAAGTACCAGTAAGTCACCCAGATAACTAGATCCACAATAATAGAAAACTAAACCCATAACACCTTTTGCGGCGCCTCCTGCGGCGCCTCCTGCGGCACCTCCTGCGGCGCCTCCGCACTTCCGCAGCTGCAGCGCTCGAGAGATCACCCTTCACAGATTCGTTTTCCACTTCACTTTCATATAGATCGAGCTTTTGAAACAATAACCCAATATTTCAGATCTTAAGATATTCAACCCAAAAGCATACACAAGCCAAATGATCTCCTTTGCTTTATATAGGCAAGCTCTTCCTCAAATCATGGACCAATCTCACGGGCCAAAACCATAACAAACCAATACCATCAACTCAATACTAGGGATCAACACGTCTGTCAAGATGCCATGGTCCAAAAACCATAGGTTCAAATTCCAAGGACTAACTACCATGGACCAAAGGTAATTTTTCCCACATGAAATAAA